>JAZBGW010000627.1:8097-22756 GCA_037464815.1 Mylabris variabilis | reverse complement strand
TTTCAGGTCTCATCAACCAGCATGTTAAATTTGTTGTAAATGAAGTGTAAGATTAACGAATCCTCGTCAGGTTCGAGGGTGCTTTCAATTTCCCTTATAAGTGATTTTTTACAATCAAGACGATAATAATTGAGATGAAAGTAATCTCGATTGGTGAATACAGCTGCAAGTTTAACGATTTTTAAACGTTTATCGATATATTTAAATTAGAAGGAGGTATAAAAATCGTTTAATTGAATCGAGAAATTTCGTTTTATTATTAGATCTTTTATGTTTTATTGAATTTCGAAATTATAGTGCGATTCTAATTGAATTTTATTGTTAATTTCCTATTTGGCAAATGGTCAATGTATATAATGATGTTAATAATTCATTTCTAGTTGGTTTGGACAACTTTAATCTGTCCAATTTGATTCAGTCTAAATCTAATTGTAAGCATAAACAGAACCACATCCAGACCTACAACAACAACAAGAAAACAACAAATTACAAGTGCTTATCTACTTAGAAGTACACATGTTGTTGGATAAATTTGTAATTTTAATTGAACACCTTTTGAAAGAGCCTTAAACAGATGATTTCTAGGGATAATCCATGTTTAAACGACCATTTATTATAAGAAATTTTTTGTTAAATTCCTGTAATTTTATAAAGAAAATAAATTATGGATTTCAGCAATAAAGTTTAGATGAACTGTAAGATAAAAGCATCTTTTGTAAATATTCATTTCTCGTGCTGTAAATTTGCGAAAAAGTTGACAACAAAATTAAACAAACTTTTACTTCTTTCATCTTTTGTAAAATCACCGGTTTCTTATTTCTATTACGGCCGTAAGACTACATAATTTCCTGGATAAATCAATAATAATGCTCTTCCAATTGTCCAAGTTTACTCAAACATTAATTTCCTTTGATATTATTTGAGATCCTGGTTGATGTTAGTTTCAATATATTTAGAGTTTCATGCAGTGAACTTGTTAACCATTACCTTAAATATTTTCAAAATCCAATTATGTCCCTTTCATCTTTATCGTAAATTTCGATAAAACCGGAATAGGAAGTTCGAAAAAACTGTTAATTTCCTTTGTTTTGGAAAAATTAAATTAAATCGAATAAAACTTCTACAAGTTGAATTTTGAGTAATTTCATACATGATTGATGATNATACATTCAGTTGTAATGCTGTCACTTGAGTTTCAATTTCAAAGGATTTATAAAAAGAAAAACTAGATCATAGAGATATATTCTATGAATAATACTTGATGTAGATGAAGAAGCGTTGATTTAGTTACTACTGTGTCTATTTTACGAGATGAGAATCAACAGTGTAGCAGATATTGAAATAAAAATAGCTTCTTTTGGTGTAAACATACAGAAAACAGCAAGAGACACACGAATTCAGCGAGTAACAGTAAAATTTCATGTTGCTGAAATTTTTCAGCACTAATTCCGGATTAGGTACTACGCTCGAACGGGCAGTATTGCTGAAAAATATCGGTCAGCAGAACATTTTGAAATATAAACGCAAAAAACGAGGGTCACTGCTGTGAGAATAGCGAATTGTATCCAGTAAAACCGAACTAAATTCCTCTGAAACCTTTTGCAACACACATACTGATTCGTTTCATGAAACAAACGTTGTTGTTGATCGGATTTATTGCTAAGCTGGCGTGAACAATAACTCATAAATATTTCGTATAAATATTTGTAGAGAAAACGAGTGATAAAATAAGGAAGTTTTGCATCTATCTATCTTCTTATGGAAGATGTCAGATTGTTTCGTGTTGGATTCAGATTTTTTTTTATTATTGTCTTCATTGCAAGTTTCTTCAACTTTGATTAGGTCATTTACTTGTCTAAAACTGGAACAACTCCAACAACGTACACGTAATAAAACTACCACTGTACGTCATATGGACATAAAGCTTTGTGGCAATATTGTTCATGTAATCTTAATGTTTAAATTCAGGAGCATTAAACTTGAAATCATCTCGTTAACGTGTTGTGCTCGTCCTTTTTTCTCATTATAAGATCATTTAATTCCCCTTGTTTCAATTGAAATTCAATATTGAATTCAACGTTGAATTTCAAGTGAACGAAGAGACCAACCCTGTTGTCTTACCGTTGGCTTTGGTATATTTACATAATAGTCCTTTTGTTTATCTTTTGGACCACCACTAGATCTAAGCAGTATTTTTTATTATATTATTAAGAATTGTGGTTTTTCTCTGTTTTTCTTCTGTACACAATTGGTTGAGATTAATATCGAAAAAGGGTTCTTCCGATTTTATAGGATGACGATAAGGTTGTGTTAGAGAAACGTATCGATTTCTACAACGAAATCTACGCTATTTAGCTGTTTGTTCCATGAGCTATTTTCTTAGAACCGACATTAGGTTAGAGCTTTCAACACGAGAAAGATTGCTTTTTTCTTGAATTGCAACAATATTTTTCAATTTGTCCAATTTATTTAGCTGTTTGTATGTTGCTAATTCAATATTGTCAGACAACACACAATTCTATAGAGATTTGTTATTATTTAAATTAAAATTCTCGTCTACTATAAAGCTTTTAGGTCAAGCATTTCCCCTTTGTATTGCTTAATAAAAATGAACGACATATATTGTAGAGTGACTATATGAAACTGTTAGGGTTGTTTTAAAACAAACTAAACGATAACTTAGTTTTTCTTTTGAATTAATTATTTCTCTTACTTAAAATTCTTCGTGCTTACTACTTTCTTCTAGTAAAGCCAGAAACTAGTTGTACTTTTAACAGTTGCCCCGGTCTATAGTTTCCAAATTGATATTCAGTACACGAGTCAACAATCGACAAGAAACCCTTTATGTGTCTGCATCAATTTCTATTAAATTTCTTACATGTTAGTAGTCGTTACATCAATTTTATTTTCTTTTAATAAAACCTCTGTAACCAGTTTGTGCGTTTATAATTTAGTAATTGATGTTGTGCAATTAGTTCAGTAATTGAATCACAATATACATTAGAATAATTGTTTTAATTTTAAAACACTATCAACATTTACAATAATAATGGATGCAATATATCTGTTTGTAAATTTATAAAATAGAATTTAAAATTGTAGCAGCTAAAAGTGCTTCAATAAATTTACATAGAAACGCAATTAAAATATTTCAACCGTTCACAATTCATTCAAGTGGAAATTGAGACTTTTCTTTCTAGATTGCCGTCATTTTTGATTTATCCTTTAAGCATTTGAGGATTAAAAGCGACGATTTTCTACTAAAATTAATGCCACAGTTGGTTATAATCTCTAATTGGAAAAATTTCAAACAATAGCCGTACCGAGAAAGTCAAAAATTGTCTGTGTGTTCTATTTAAAAATAAATTGGCTGGTTTTTCGATAGAAAACGCTCCAATTATAAGTTTGTGACTCAGAAAATTTACAATTACAACATGTAGTAAAAGATCAAACCGAAAAAAACCGACGTAAATGCGTCTATGGTTAAAAAAGAAATTTAAATGTATTTCAGCGATTTGTGTCGTGATAAATGTGGCTTTTACAAAAAAAAAAACGGGAAGATGAAGCTTTAAAGTCAGATTTACAGTATTGTTGCTTCAAAGAAAATATTTCTTTTTAGGTTGGTGTACACATTTGAGCATCGTCTTTGTTGTATGTGATCTGTTTATTATTCTACTGTTTTGCATATGTAACCAATAAAGATGAGAGGGTAATGAAACTTGAAACAACGTTTTCTTGTTAAATACGCAACAATACTTGTAATAAAATAAATTTATTATCGACAAAATTTCGATTTTGTTTGAGTATAAAGTCGGTGCCAAAGGCGAAACAATAGAAAATTCCCTACTTTTCCGTTCTCTTACGTTGTACTTACCAGGAAGAAAATAGTTTCGTATAATAATAGTTTCAGTTTTGAAAAGAATCACAGCTTTATTTAACGCTTTTTTATCAGCGTCTAAAAATTATTGCGTAAGGTCTCAATCAACTTGACCTAAAAAATGTTCGTGATTTTGACTGTTTGTCTAAAACTGAAAGCTTTCCAAGAAAAAATATTTTTTAATTAGACTGTGTTCAACACTACACGCCGTATTTCATTCAAGCATGTCTAAACAGTGTTTGTAATTTCGTTAAAAACATGATGAATTCGGTTATTTATTTTAAAAAAAAAATATGATAAAGTAGCCGTTACCTTTTGATGTGAAACTAAAAGACCGTAGCCGATACGAATCTTCATCTTCTTCTTCTGGATTACCACCTCGAAAACTTCTCGGATCTGGGACATCCAAGAACGCTGTTGATTTCCTATGATAAACCGACGTCCCACGTCGTTGTTGTTGTTGTTGTTGTTGTTGTGTCGGTTGATGTGATTGTTTCCTTCGGATATTCGGCGATACTTCCGGTGTAGCATCTTGCTCAGCTAATTTCGGTTCACTGTTGCAATGGCTTTTAATATCATTATGATGGGATGCAGCTGTAACCGAACGTCGTTTAACAGACCGACTGTTCGTTAAACGTGCACTTTGTGAACGTGCTGCTGGCCGTCTTCGGCGACTTTGTGGTGTTCCAGCATCAGGTGTACCGCCGCATTGTTGTTGTAATTGTGGTGGTAATATTTCCATACTGCTGGTAGCACATATCGATGCTGAGCGTCCTTTTGTACGCGACGGTAGTTGAGACCGGTCGTCGGTCATGGCTTTTACTAAACTGCTTTTTCGGTCCCGGTTTAGTTTACAGTTTGTATGAACTGAGATGGATAGAATGGAATTGTGAGCGTCGCGACGCTTCGTTGGTGTTCGTATACGAGGAGAGCATTTCGGAGTGGTGGACGGTGGCACGGTTATTTTAGGAATGACAACGACGACGACGACGACGACTACATTCACCTCATCGTCACTATATTACTATATCCTAGTATTTTGTAGTACTAGCCCGAACCATTGGGATCGACATGATTGAGTTGTCGATGTGACCACAACAACCGGGAACAATTACGGAATCTCGTTAACTATCCAGAGGGATTAGAACGGCCATTATTTCGGTAGAATTACAGGCGTTTTTGTGGGCCTTACACAAAGAACTTTGCTAATTAATAAAGAAAATTGATAGGCTGTCGAAGGAATTGTGCACAAATCAGGATTCAGATGCTAATAAGATTTGTTCACGATGATACTTCAGATCGAATCCTTATATTTCCAATGTATTAACCATAGTTTAACTGAAATCACTCAAGCTCCAAACAATACACGTATGAAATGCTATTCATCTTTCGCACAATAGAAAACCAGGACATTAATCCTGAAATCTAAAACTGATTGATGTGTTCCCGATTTAGCAATAGTCTGTTGTTGGCCGCCTATTTCGTATTTCAGTCTTGCCAATTTCTGACGACGTAATTAAATGTTTGATGCATTGAACGACTTGAAAGGAAATAAAAATTGTAGATTGTCTTTTCTTGTATTCAATGTAGCTTTCAACGGAGATCTAATCATTTATCAATAATTTTTACTTTGAGGAAACAATTTCGACAAGAGAATCGACTATGCTTTTATTATCATCATCGTCTTTTCCAGAGGAAATTCAAAATGACGACATTCTCAGTCGAAGCTAACCGGGACGGACTCAGAGATGGTTTGTATGGGCTTCAGCCCAGGTCCCTAATCAAACAAAGCTACTACTTCGCGTTAAAAAGAATAAAAGTAAAAACAATTAAGATTAAAAATGTAAGGGGAAAAAAATTAAATTATATTTGCTACAGTCACAGTATACACCCTTACTGTCCGCGCAATATAGGGATAGGGAGTGCCTTGTGTTGAATAAAGTGCACCTTCTAATGAATGCTCTAAAGGAGGCATGATTTCTCGCTTGTTGTTTAAGATGTAAAAACATGCGATAGCGCTTTGGAAACATCATTTCAAGGTTCCACGTGGGGTTGCTTCTGTTTTGGGAAATTTTAGTTAAATTCTGAATTACAAAGGAACATCGTGGAGCATGTTTTTCGCTCCCATAACTCAGCCCGTATTAATTAGTTTGCAATAAAAATTCAACCATACATAACAAATCGAAAGGGCTCTCTAAATGTACAAAAAAATTCTGATATACTTCTTTTTTTTTCCTTAAAATTGATGAAAACGTGAAGATCCGTTTTTAGAATTTAGAACCGGGTGATACCTTATTTGGGAGCCTATCCGAGGAAAAATGTAATTTTTGAAAATCCAATGAGCTTTGTCGAAAATTCTACACCCATTTTTTCGCTTATCAAAAATAATTATCTTGCAACAAGATTCATAAGTTTGTAGATGATTTAATGCCCTTTCCCATGATAATACTGTTGGTGCAGAAAAAAATTGTTTATTTTCTTGGGAAAATTGAAATGAAAAGCTTGTAGAAGTGCAAGTGCAAGACCTGCGGGATTGCCGAGTCGTGTTTTTAAAATTGTTATAATCCGTTAATATTGGACTAAATTCATTATCAAACTTCAAACATTGACCTAATAATTATTATTTCACTATATTCGATATAATAAACTTAAAATCTAAAACAGTTTTTTGATATAAAGGCTAATGTGTTGCCACAATTAACCCAAGCTTGAGTTAATTGGGTAAATCCCCAAACAGTGTTAGCCCAGGGTCCATAAAATTAACGGTCCGCTCCTGGAGGCTAATCGTTCAATATATCCAACTGGAAAGATACGTTTGTTGAAATTTAATTTTAACTTTGTCGGTTTAAAAATACGATGCAATTATTGTTGAACCTTTAATAAATAAACATTTTATATTTGATTGAACACAAATGGGTATCTCTAAATTTAAACTGAAAAGTTAAACTTTCTATAAAATTTATTTTCAGCTTATTAGAAGAAACTTCTCTTAATTATAAAAATTATAAATTGATGCGTATATTTGGTATATTTGAAAACAAACCCTGAAAATCCATTAGAGATTTCATGGATTCAATTACAACGTTTTACAAGACCACAGGGATTTCGACTGTAATTGAACGTTTTATCGAATGGTTAATTAATCGAGTTAAATAATTCTTTTGTTGTACAATTATTGAGAGATCTATTCAAATTGGATGTGTCATTCATAATTTGCATTTTCACTGCAATTATTCGATTAACTGTAATATTGACCTGATTGATTTTTCTTCTGTTATTTTATTATTGGAACACTTGGAGAACCTTTCCTATTTATTTCCAAAAAATCTTTCGATTACTAATTTTGTTAGATTCTTACAAACGTGATTCAAACACGAAACGATATCAAGCAATAATTTTTATAGGACAAATCAAATATTTATATAAATTGTGAGTTTCCAGTTCATTTCCTACGATCTTGGAACAGGAAGAGAGCCAAAGAGGAAGCATGATATGCGTTTACAATTTATTGATTTTAATCATAGAAAAAATACACACAAGACTTATGGACAAATATTTATGTAACTTTTAAGATTCGAGTAAAATACATAAAAATATACACGATATTTTTGAAAATCTCGATAATACAATATATGATTTAAATCTCCATTATAATTCAACCAGTTTTATAGCCTTTTCCCGGTGGAGTATACCCTTAAGACATGTACAAATTTGGTAATATCTGTTTCATCAACAATAGATAACAAATTCTATAATAAGCGCGTATACAATTTCTATCATTGGATAGCAAGATAAAAAAAGTTTTCTGAAATAGAGAAAAGACAATACCTACAATAAAAAATCCTTTCTAAATTTACGAGCTATATATTTGAGATTATAGTTCCCTAACGAAAGCTACGGAAAAACTCCAGGGCCTAGTGGCGTAACGGAAAATCTCAAGAGACATTTATTACACCATTGAGCTAAAATATTTCAAGGAAAGAGACTTGAACTTTGTTGAGCCCCTTTGACACTAGTTCCCTTTGACATTTCCAGATGGGGCGCACTTTTTTGGAAGGCCAGGCAATTTTTAAAGTAACAATGATTTGAGAAAATAAGTTCTTATGACAAGGGAGGGAAAGAATTGCGCTGGTCCCATTTGGCCCCACAGTAGCTACGACCCTGGAATAACGATATAATTACAATGGATAGTAGTTATGGAAGGCTCTAGTAAAAGAAATAATCATTGCCTTTGAATATAAATATTGTTGTGCGCCTTCCAGATATCCCAAAATAGATCTCATCACTAAGGTGTGCTAATATTAAACAAGACTTACTGAACAGACTACTGGGGAAGCAAATATTCATAATGCACACTGTGAAATGCAATTTTATTGCATTTATAATGTTCTCTAAAGTTATACGATACTTTTAGTTAGCTGTAAAATTGTTGTACATTTTCTTAAAAAAACACATCGTCTTTATTTCTATTCATTGTTTTCTCAAATTAGATATTTTCTAACAGTATAGGACGTTATTTTGGCGACGGAATTCGAATATAATGAATGTTTGTTTCAAGTGCACTAAATGATTTCGTGAAATTTACATTACAGTCTTAAGCGATTAGATTTTAAAGCACGATAATTTGATAAACAATGCTTAAACGTCGGATTATCCAAATAGATTTACAGTTGTAAAATTTGATACTAGATTTAAAGGAAGTTTAAAATTTAAACTTCGTTTACTTAAACGCCAGTTAAACGACATTTAGAACAACCGAGCCTAAATGAATAAAATAAGATTCAGATCTATCCTAACACTAGTATTTTCAATAAATCCACTATCGTTTCGATTGAAAATACCGATGGTAGTTTTAAACAGATTCCTGAACGTTGTGCATTCATTAAATTGAAATTCTTTCAACACCTTTATTGGGGAATTTTTCACATCGTATGGAGTAATTTCTATTGAAATTCACTTAAATCTAGCAGATTACAAACGAACTATGGTGAAACGCTCTTTTTGCAATAGTAATAACCGTCCTGAAAGTAGACTTATTTCTCTCCTTATAAACGTAATATTGAAAGGAATACGAGTTTATTAAAATAATAGCACAATGCACAATTTTATATTAATCTGTATTGATTATATATTTGAACATTGTTGTAATAAAATAGTCATCTTTCGAGTGCTATTGTGATAAAGGAATGGTTGTGAGTTTTACCACCTGTATGATTTATTAATAACTGTGATAAATTTTTAATGTTTTATTACTAACAATTGCAGATAATTGGAAATGTTATCACGTATCTTTTCGTTATTTTACAATTTAATCATAATGAAAATCGATAATGTTGTCACTATGCTAGAAACTATTTCATACTCATATTTATTAGCCTAAAAACTATTATATCTTTCAAATTTCCTTGAAAAGTAATAGATTATAATAATATACATGGAAGTATTCTAAAAACAAGAAAATTAGTAATTAACAATAATTTTAATTTAATTAATTATACCTGAAATTCAAAGTCTTTCCATGTAGGCTTTTTTACGAGCGTATGAGCCTAAACAGGCTAGAATACCAATAGCGGCAATTAATAAACCTAATAATAAGGCTAAAGTATCGCCAAAATCAAACATTTCGTTATTATTTTCTAATATTATTTATTTATTAGTTGTCAAATTCAACAATAACCATAACCTCAAATTTTTAGTAATTTTAGTACCTTTACATTGGTCCTATTGTTTCTTTAAAATTTCTTAGGGATTTTATTTATTTCTGGATTTTTTTGTAGTGATGTCCTGCAACAACATAGCCAGCTTGTATATAATTTCCCAAATTTTAAGAGTTATATTAATTTGGTTATTGTTTATTTGTTAAAAAGTGGATTTTTTAATAGTTATTCAATTTTAACTTTTCCAAAAATTAAATTTTTTTGTATAAGTGAACTAAAAATTGTGAAATAAAGCCAGAAATAGGCAAAAAATTGAGGCCAAAGTGGTGTAGTGATTAGATATTAATAACATGGCAACACTGTATTACTTTGTTGTAAGACATAAGTTGTGATAAGAAGTAAACGACGAAAAGTCGATAAAATTTAGATAAGATATAAAATTTACAATGAAAAATCCATTTAATACATTACAAGAACGAATATTTAACAATCCAGCAATCCAGTAGTATTTAAATGGCCCAAATTCAATTTATGTGTAAATATTAGGAAGTTAGGTTATGTTTATATTTACAAACATTTTTTTTTAGACTTTCTGAACAACTGAAGCAAATTGATAAGTTGAATCTGTAAGTAATTTATCGCTATTATTATACGTTTCAATTATTATTTTAATAAAATTCAATAATCGTTACAGGGGTTGTTTCAACATAATTGAAATTTCATTGAT
Source organism: Mylabris variabilis (assembly GCA_037464815.1). Classification (NCBI taxonomy): domain Eukaryota; kingdom Metazoa; phylum Arthropoda; class Insecta; order Coleoptera; family Meloidae; genus Mylabris; species Mylabris variabilis. Next base: position 12,495 of record JAZBGW010000627.1, on the reverse strand, counting down.
GTGAACCTTTACAGTAATGGATTTAACAAAATGCTAACTAGTTTGATAACAATTGGTTCTTATCGTTATTAAAGAAATCGAGACAGAAGTGTTGACAAGGCTTAAACTTAAGGTAAAAAGATCATTTTACTGCATTATTATATTAAAAAACTTAAAGTTTATTAGATGATTACGGTTTTTAAACTAATTGTGCCTCTGTACATCTTTTCGCAAGGTGTGCATTAATAAGAATATATTTTACGTTGATTCCCAATCAGTTTTAAAACTCCCTTTAGTTTTATTTATGCAATAGAACAATACAGTTATCTCCATATGTTGCCATATGTTTTATCAACAAATCAGATCTTGTAATATTGAGCGGAATTTCCTGTTTGTTTTGATTCAATTATAATTGTTAATGTTGTTGGGATTATACGTGCGTCAGCGCTTAATTTACAATTTTATTAATGATTCCATTTATTCTGTAATTTATGTAATGCTCATGAATTTATAAAATTTCGGCTCATAATTTTACTATCAAAATTACTTTTACAATTATGCGAATCTAGAGTAGTAAGATTTTATACAACTTTGAACGTTATAAAATTTACCTTTCTAAAATCTATGCTGGTCCAGTATTTGAATCTGTAATTACAGATAATAATTCTTGTGTCGGTTAGATGGCGTAAGAATTCAATTTTCAGAAATACAAATCTGAAACTATTTGAAAACTAGAATAAAATGTTCATTGATATTTTGTAAGATCTGGAATTTCGTTCCTATCTATATTGATCATACTCTCTTAATCAGATTTTCGAATAAAAATACGTAAATTATACAGAAAGTTTATATGAAATTTGTACTTTTCAAATTCTATAACTTGTAGTATATTTTATTAGATAAAAATCAATAGGAAATTCATATAGAAGGAAAACTAACTTTAAGATAAACACGTACAAGAAATTTATTATAGTTGACATATCTTTTATGGGGAAATATACAATATTTTCTCGTTAGTTGTATAATATTTGCCTTATTTTTTTTTCTCCCAAAGACGTCGTTAATAGGATTTATCATGACAAATTGGTGAATGTTATCATAGATAGACAGATAGTTGAAATTCTGTTCAATGCGAGATAAATAAAAACATTTAAAACTTTGAATCTTTACTTTTAATATTGAGCATTTATAGATAATAATAATTATCTTTCCGGAATAGTATTATAGTAGGTTTTCTATCAGGCACGATTTTATAATTCGCATTTAATTAAATCGACTCGAACGTTGTAAATATTCTAAACTGAGATCTTTTAGTATCAATTTTCCCAACAATATTTCAAAGAAGATTCATACTTGTTTTGCTATAAATTAGAGCATGATAGGACGCAGAAAGAAAAGATGTAGAAGAGATGATCAATAATAAAGTAGATGAAGAAGAAATATTGATTAGATGTGTACAGGATGATAATGGCAAACTTAATGGTTCAGTAAGAACATGTCATAAATCACATTATTGTCTATTTATCAAATACAACCTACAATTGAATACTGAACTCAATCACGGTCAGGATTAGACTTTTTATTATCTTTTGTTATATACGTGTATATGTGTTCGTTTATAAATTGTATTATAAATATTATGTATTGATGTGTACAATATCATAGTTATAGGTAGAAGAATATGTGAGCGAGTTATAGTTGATCGATAATCACTACACGTTTCACCTTCAGGAGGTATATGAATGTATGTATATACCTATATCTATGTTCAAAATTGAAATATAAATATCAATTATATCGTATATGTACCCTATGATTTTCTAGATAATTAATTATTTAGATCGGCTGTTTTTGTAATTTGCGCTTGACGTTTTGAATTGGACTAGCACGTTTTTCATGTTGAAAAACAGGGAGAGAAGCAGAACAGGAAAAAAAAGAATGAATTTATAATACATTGTTGTGTAGAAACTACTCTAGATTATATAGTTCAAGCACCATATAAATCTATCATCTTGTCAATATTATTATTTGATTTTATACGTTTAAAACAACAGTATGATCCGATAAAATATGAATTAAAGTTGGAAACGTGACATCTTCTGATTGCGGCCTTATTCATACTGAGAAAAAATTCATAAAAATTAGTGATGGGTATAGTTGAGTGCTTTTAAGGGGATTCCGGACCTATATGCCGATTCGGCGTGCGAAAACAGTCAATTTTCAAACAGCGATTACTCGCTTGTTTCTTTAAATAATGTTAAACATTGACGTGCACTGGGTAAACGACGTCTGGCAACATTGAACTCTTACACAAAGTGGACAGACATAAAACACGACACCCTTTATCTGCTACACGCGAACTTACTTACAATAACAAGAAACAACGCCTACTGAAAATCAAATTTCCAGGCAGTTTTTCAAAATATTTTCTATTATAATGGTATGGTCGGAAAGTAGATAAAATTTTCAATATTTTCATATCAATCAAGAGGCAGATTAATTGATTTTAATATTTGTAAATAATAGGTGAACAAGGGGCTCAAATTTTTCCTGAAACTCACTCAATTTTTCGAAATTCGATTTTAAGCGAGTGTCAAGTTCTCAACTTTCACATTACCTTTCTAAATCCGAGAGTATGATTTTCTATTTTAAAAATTATGCATGGTGTCGTGTTTGGAAAATTTTTCAAATTTTCTTCAGTTATCGGAAAACTAATAAACATAACGGGAAAATTATTACATATTTGGAAATCTCTTTTAATTTGCTATCTAAATTAATTGAAAAATATTGAAAATCGATAATATTGGCTAGTTATGAAGGAAAATCTACGAAAAAAACAGGGTCCACGATTTTTATCTGTCATTCACATATCACATTTTTCTAAAATAGAAAGCTTTAGAGCATGCACCTTGAAATGCTCTATCCAACGCACGTCAATTTTTGACAATATCTTCAAAAAACAAGCGAGTAATCGCTGTTTGAAAATTGGACTGTGTTCGCACGCCGAATTGACAAATGACTCCGGAATCCCCTTAAGAATCCAACAATTACAAGCTACAGTGGCTGCAATTTAAAATGTGGCCCATGAGATTTTCTATATTTCTCGTTTTTAGGAATACCTAATAGAAATAGATACTTTTACTTTATCAATTTTTATTGCAATTTTTTTAAATAAAGAACAAATTGGTGCAAGTACCTAATTCATGTTGCGATTTTTTTGTGTCTCGATAATTTTTCTTTCATGTTTTCGCCTTTACCGAACAGTTTCAGCCTCAAATTGAAAACATAATACAACTTCATTATTTTGATCATGATCTTTTATCCCAAATTCTAAAGACAGTGCAACCTGAAATAATCAATGATTTATTATTGAATAAATACAGATGAATCGAGAATACTAACAGATGATGGAAAAAATGAAGGAATAGTCATACCAATAGTGTATTCTATATATTCATTTTTAGCTAAAGGACATGGTGTATTTGTAACACCATCGCAGATATTATTTTGTGGTAATGGATAAGGTAATGTTAGACCAGCTGTTGATGCAATAACATACGGGGCTGCATTTTCTAAATAACAAGCTATAAATAATAATTATTATTAATTTTTGGTAGACATTTTCAAATCTAATGGTTTATTTACGTGATCTGAACGTCAAATTAAACGATTCTTCAGTTCCTAATTTAATCTGACATGGTGGTATATCACAATTCAATATGCTAACATTTGGCGTTAGTCCAGTTGTACCTGAAATATGGAATTTGAATAATTTTAAGTAAGTAAGTTTATTGTTTTATAATAGTTTCAACTTAAATTTATCGTTGATTTTACTTTGAGAACATAAATGAAAAATGTAAAAATTTGTAGAAATTACATTTTATTTATAAGTCACGATTTTTCTACAAATGGTAACTCTGTTATCTTGACAGTTAACAGATAAGGTTTAAGTAATAATGACAACAATAATGATGAAAAAATATCAATTATGATTTATGTGTTTATTAGTTGGATAAAACAATATAAATTCTTTTCTTCCTGGATTTTGCTGTGTAAAATCTTCAACAGTGCACGAAAGAACTTAAACTCAATCTTTTGCTTAAGGAACACATAACAGGACAGCTTTTAGTGTTTAAATTTTGACTAATTTACTTTATTTTTCGGTATTTTTTTAAAATGATATTAATACTTACAAGAATCGACGACGGTAGCATAAATTAAAGGAAACTCTATCAATGCAGTTAGAAAAACTACTATGAAACTTTTTATAGCCATATTGATTGAATGCTTTGGAAAACTATTGAATGATTATATCTTACCGTGTACCTACTACTAATCTTATCAAAGACTTTAAAGATAACACTTTAAATTTCTCACTTTTTATAAATCAATTACCTCAAATGTTAGGTTCGAGTCATT
>JAZBGW010000626.1:0-22757 GCA_037464815.1 Mylabris variabilis | reverse complement strand
AGACCAAGACCAAGTTTGCAAGACCAAGACCAAATGTGCTCATCACTACTAGGCCTCAATGTCATTTAATAAGTATGCAGAAAATAAGATACTTTAGTTTTAAGTCATTAACTCTTAATAAATTTTGCTAACAATTAAGCTCAATTTAGAAAACTTTAAGCTACAATATTTGTTATAAAGCACTGATTTTTAGCGAATTCATGCAATAAATCGTAAAAGAAAATCTTTTGGATACCTTTACCTGATCGATTTTTCAGTTGTACTTACATTTTCCTCCTACATTGAAATTATACAAAAATTTTCTCATCAAATTGACAAAAGTAGAAGATTTAGTTAAATTTAGTGGATTTTCTAACTGAACTCTTCAGTTTCAATTGAATTCTATTGTCGATTATCAAAAGGCAAAATTCTTACATTTTGGTGTATTTTTGGTCTAAAATTACAGCGTTTCATCGAATCTGCTATTAAAGTATGGAAAGAAGTTCATTTTTCACTAAATTCTAGTCTTCTAATCTAGTTTTTTAACATTTCTGTTTAAATCATGCATTTTTAGTGAACCAGTGTGAAAATAAGATTTAAAAAAATTTTGCTCGATTTTTGAGCTACATTTTGATTATAAATCACCAGCTTTTCGACTAATTTTTCTGTAGAATTGTTCAGAAAAGGAGATTCAGGCACCTTTATAAGGCTGTAGAACCGAATTCTCCACTTTAATCTGGATTTTAGGACACAATAGTCCTATATCATCAATTTGTGGACAACAAAAGAATTTTCTCTATTGTAGACTTTTCAACCCAACAAACAGTTCAGTACAAATAAATCAACATTTTTCTTATTGTAAATATCTTTCATATTAGAGAAGGTACTACTGTGCACAGGGCCCTACAAGATATACCGCCTACCCTAGATATTGGAGATCCATATTATCGACCCTTAATTATTGATGAAAGATTTGCCTCCATGTTAACAGTTGCATTTTTGGTAAAATTACAAGCCACACAGCTTTTTGATAGCCACTTAAGAGAGGGGGGAGGGTTAAAAATTGTTTGCCTAAGGGCGGCACATATCCTTACGACGGCCCTGATTCTACTTTCAATTAAGATTCTTGGACATTTTCGCTATAAATTATAATTTTTACCAAATTCTGTTATCGAATTGTCAAAAGTAGAAGATTTAGTTGCGTTTGCTGAATTTTTAAATTGAAGTCTTCAGTTTTAATTGACTTTTGTTCTTAAGCCTTAAAAGGCGAAATTGGGACACTTTTGGTGCATTTAAATTATGAAAAGGCGTTACTTTAACAATTAGTTTTTATTTAAATCAGCCTTTTTTACTGAACTCCGGTTTCAAATCAATTTCAAATTTTGAGCTACGTTCCCAACTTTGATTTTAGATTTTAAAATATTTTCATTATTAACCACCAGTTTTTCGACAAATCTTTAAATTGTTTAAGAAAAGGCATTTTTAGGTATAACTGAATTCTTCACTTTAACCTAGATTTTAGGACGCAGTGGCCCTGGATCATCAATTTTTGACCAATAAAGTGACTGTCTATATTACAGACTCTAGAAAACGACGAATAATTCGATAAGAATAAATCAAAGTTTTCCTAAGTACTCGTATCTTTGAGGGAAGGCTGTCTATTTTACGGTTCATAGGACCCCGCAAAAAATAGCGCCGACCCTGGATATTATCGATTTTTAAATATTAATTAACTAGCATGATTTACCATGATGCTAGTTAAAGAGGGACCAATTCAACTGAATGGTCTCTTATTTAATGCAAAAACATTAAAAATGATCGTGTGTATTGGTTTTATTGGGAAATTTTTGGTAAAATTGCAAGTGACACAAGACAGCGCGATGGCATCAAAATGTATGCCTGAGGGCGACAAATATCCTCATGCCGGCCCTGATGATATCAACCCCTTGGAATTGCCATACGTTCGGTGCGCCATATGCTGATTTCCCACGAACCTACAAAATTCAGAAATAATCACACTATACTCAATCAATTTCTTCTTACAGGATACTCCAAAAATATTAGAATTTTAAACATATAGAACGAGTACAGGAGGAAAAAAAACAATTACATATCAATTTCGTTTTCTCTTTGGAACAATAAAGGCATGAAGGCGATTCGTTCGCCGCAAGGAGCTATAAAAAACCGTGAATATATTTTGTGTAATTGCGCGCCATAAGTCGACTTTATTATTCTTAGTTCGAGGAGTTGGTGCTATGGCGGTGGCGTGTTAGTGCCCCCACGGGGGAACTACTGTGTAGGCACGTGAGCCACTATCCGACTAACATGTTTCATTCCGGACTTCATTCTACCTACTATCTAGCATAGTCCATACAATATAACATTGGAATGATTTTTGCTTTTAGTTCCTACACTTGTAGCTATTGTTGCGGTAGAACATGTACCTTGTTGATGTCGTTCTATTACAAAATATATGAACAACGCCAGTTTACCTCTAAGGCCTGGTGAAGTTTTAGTGAATTTTTAAAATATCATCGAATGTAAATTCGCTCATTACAACGCCCGTTTCTTTTTTTCCCTTTCTTCTCTCGCCTATTTATACTCGTATAAAAACGTAAACCTTTACGAATTTCTAATACTAATCAATTCTATTCGTTATTTTATCGCATGTCCACAATCGAAATAACATTTTTAATTGACGTTAGAAAGACAGGCAATTAAGTCTTGGAAAGTAGTAGCTACAATTAGTCTTGTTAAAAGTTGAAATGCGGTTACGTTAACTTTCCTACAACAACAAACAAACAAAAAAAATAATCTAAAATGTATAGAAGGAACAACATATACGTATATACATCTGTCGTTTCGGCAAGTGAAGATTGACAAATCAAAAGAAAAAGGGGATTCTATATACATGGCATACCGATTCGACTGTTCTGAATAATTCAAATCTCCACTCAATTCCTGGATTATACATTCGATACGTTCTTATATTTTTCCATATTTCCAAAAAAATTTGGTAAATTTAGATCGTTTATCGATAAGATCTAGAGCGGCAGAGAGAGTAAAATAAAGTAATTGTGACAAGATGAAAGAAATTTAAGGGGATTTCGGAGACATTTATCGATTAACCGTGCGAAAATAGTCAATTTTCCAACAGCGATTATCAGCTTGTTTTTTAAGATAATGTCAAAAATTGACGTGCGCTAGATACAGAATTTCAAAGTGCATGCTCTAAAGCTTTCTATTGTCGAAAAATATGATAAAATTCTGAATGGCAGGGAAAACTCTTGGACCCTGTTTTTTCGTAGATATTCCTTCATGACCTGCTAAAAATTAGCCAATATTATCGATTTTCAATATTTTCCAATTGATTTAGATGGCAAATTGAAAGAGTTTTCCAAATATTTAAAAATTTTCCCGGTATGTTTGTTAGTTTTCCGATAACTGACGAAAATTTAAGAAAATATATAAACATGATGTGAAAGGCGAGAACATGAGGCTCGCTTGAAATTCAGTTTTAAAATCTAAGTGAGTTTCAAGGAAAATTTGAACCATTTTTTCACCTAATATTTACAAATATTAAAATTATTTAATTTGCCTCTTGATTTGTATAAAAATATCGGAAATTTTATCTATTTCACAACACAAATGTTTTGGAAATCTGCCTGGAAATTTGATTTTCAATAGACCATGTTTGTGTTGTTATTGTCATGTTTTAGTTGTTATTGTTGCTGTTGTAATTTAGCGGGTAACGTACCACATAGATCTCATACACAGCGCATAGCAACACAAACAGCGTCTATTGAAAAGCAAATTTCTAGACAGATTTTCAAACTAGATCTCTTTTGTAATGGTATGATCGTAAAGTAGATAAAATTTCCGATATTTTCATACCACTCAACAGCAAATTAATTAATTTTAATACTTGTAAATAACAGATGAAAAAGAGGTTTAAATCTTCCATGAAACTCACTTAATTTTCAAAATTCGATTTTAGGCGAGCTTCATGTCCTCGGCTTCCACATTACCTTTCTAAATACAAAAGTATGGTTTTCTATTTTTAAAATTATGCATGGTATCACGTTTGGATTTTTTTTTAATTTCCTTCAATTATCGGAAAACTAACAAACATATCGGAAAATTCTTAAATATTTGGAAAGCTCTTTCAATTTGCTATCTAAATCACTTGGTAAATATTGAAAATCGGTAGCTAAATTTTAGCCAGTTATGAAGGAACATCTACGAAGAAAACAGGGTCCAAGAGTTTTCTCTGCCATTCACAATTTTATCGCATTTTCCAAAATCAAAAGCTTTAAAGCATGCACCATGAAATGCTCTATCCAACGCACGTCAACTTTTGACATTATCGTAAAAAACAAGCGAGTAATCGCTGTTTGAAAATTGACAAATGTCTCCGAAATCCCCTTAACCCACCAATACGGTACAAATCTGACAAATCCGCTGCATTAGACGTATAGATAACAAGATTTATACTCTTATAATCAATTTATAATATAGATTCCGATACGTTTTTCTCGTATAGACGATATTATTGTTCTATTTTCCTAAACTGTAATAAATATGATGTTTACACACAGATTGTAATAAATGATAATAGGATTGTAATTAAGAGTGGCAAAACAAACCCTAGCAAATTAGTAGGGGAAGTTAAAATGACCAGAATCAATCTTGTTAATAAGACATGCTCTTAAAGTAACTAGATCTGGCATTGGGAAGTGTAAGTAAGTGTTTCCTGTAACCGATGTTCATAGCGGACAATTTGTTAACTGTCGCTCTTCTCTTATATGTGTTGTTTGTATTAAATAAATGGCATTGTTAATGCCTAACACTAAACACAAAATATACAATTATTGTTTACAAATAACCTGACAGAACACCAACAGTTGATACTAATTGAACACGGTTTTTTTGTGTTTATTAATTTCTTGAATAGATAATTCGAAGCATGAGCTACGTCTTTCGACAAACTTAAATTTACGCACTTAGTGTTTAAGCAAGTAGAACTCGGTTATTTGAAGTAAGAATTTAACTTAATTTATTTTTTTGGGATAATGAATGTGTATCCTTCCATAAATTCAGCATAAAATTGGAAAACTTAACACGTTATAGCAACAAATTCAAAAAAACTGAGACGATGTTTTTTCGTACTCTTGGACGACATATTGTCCAAGGGAAAAAGTAGGTATATTCGATAAAGGCATTTTATTCAAAATAAGTAGGTAGTGGAATTGTATGTCTTAATAAACCAAAAAATTAGCAAAACTAAATTTTGATTTCTTTGGCAGTAAATTTATTACGTCCTTCCGTTTTTCTTTTGCTCATTATAAATTGATTTAGAAAAAAATAGACAATCACTATAGGAATTATTCAATACTAAATTACATTTTATAGAACTCACTTTTCTGTTTTAGCAGTATGCCTTAGAATAAGTACTTTTATTCTTCAGCAATGTGACGGTTTTTTAAAGCTTGCTACACACTTAAAATGACTAGAAGACCCTCGTAACATTGATGTTTTTCGTTTTTCCGCATTGTATTCCGGAATAGATGGAAATGCATCGCATTTTTTCTAGAATTCAATGGAGAAAAACATCAAAAATCAAATCTTTGAGTCATTCTTAGCCATTTAATGTATATAAGTTTTTTTTGAAAATCGCGACATAATAGAAAACGAGCGTTTTTTTTGGTCCGACTTCAAGATGAGCTACGAGGTTCTAATTTTGGTAAAATGTTCTCTGGGGACTTCCCTATAAACTCTTCAAATATTATTTAAAACGCTCTATAAGTTTTGGTGCAAATTTCCAAATAGTGAACTCCCAGTATCCAAATTGCGTCCTTATGATTTAGACGACCAATGATTTATTTATTTGCTCTTACCCGGATTTAGAGGAGTATGAAAGCTTGTAACGATGCTTTATTGACAAAAATTATAGGAACTTACTTAAAAATTGAGGTAACAAGTAGTATCCAAGCATTCAGATTAGTGTTGTCTATTTCACTCATTACAATTTAATTCTTTTCAAAATTTTGGTCGATGATAATTTTTGTCAAGTATGTTTTTTTTTTAATTCAAACGCTCTATTAACTTTCACTTATGGATAGAGACTGTCTTTAAAAAGTTACAGAATACGCACAGACGTTATAAATGAAACAACAAATGAAGGGTGTTTGCAGAACAAAAAATTACGGTTCTCTAAATTGTCAACTGTAACTATTTGTCACCAGCTCATGATCAGTCCCCTAAATTGAGGATTAATTTATCTTTCTCTCGTTTATCACCGATTTTTATTCATCTGCTTTAACGTCTAAAATAAAATAATTAACGTCTTTTTGCCAAGTCGTAATACATAGGTTTGCAGAAATTTTACATAAACTGAAAATTTTCACAATTACCTATTTACACTTTATAAAATGAGCCACTGGCATCATAAAGACGATGATTTAGTTATATTTTCTGTGTTTTTTGTACATTTAGAGGACGAAATTATTGAATTTCCAGCAGTTACAGTTTTTATTTTCAAACGATTATTGGTGTTAAATTCTAATACTTTCTAATGTGTATTTATAAATTCAAAATTTAGTATAAACCGACAAGTTAGAATTTTCAGCGGAAAATCAATATTTTTATTAATCTTAAAAAGTACGGAATAATTTTCCGAGAAAAATCAATCGATATATCGATAAGAAAATTTTTAAAAAACACACCATGGTGTGCAGCTAGCTTTAGGATCTAGCAACGTATTCAAGCAGCGCTCTCTACTAAAATACAACCAAACATATATAGTATAACTACTGTCTGGTAGATGTCAGCACTAATACATTGCCAATAATTTCAAATAAAGCTAAAATTAGAAATTACTGCGTAATTTTTCTTAAAATACAACCTACAAAGGCTAGCTAAGACGGTGTATATTTTTTACAATTAACAATTATAATAAAGGCAAATTAAGCTTATTTTAATTATCCATGCAATGGAATCTAATCTAGTGATCTCCGGTGGGCATATGTGGCAACGTTGGTTTTTTAATTTTGCCGGCATTTTTAATTTGTTTTTTATTGTAAAAAGTAAAATTCAACATAATTAATTTCGTAATTAATAAAGGTCAACATTTGTGAATATCAGCAGTAATTATAGTAAGTTTAAATTCATATTATTTTTATTTTATTGCTCTTGGTACATAACCTCTCTAATTTGACGTGTAAAAGTGGGGATGTTTGTTAAAAATTATAACATTTTTCCAAGATAAAATCAGTAGTTATAATAATAGTTTATTGATAATTTAATTAGTTGATAATAAAGATTTATTGAATTGTATTAAAATGTGGATATAGTCGATAGTTTCGAAACTTGTTGAATGGTAGAGAATTAAAATTAAAAAAATTGAACAAAACTCCAAAATTAATCGAAAAAATGACGTCCTTAACTCAGTGTTTAGATGAAGGTAATACACAAACACTATTTTTCAAAAGGATATTGTCGGCAATATTTTATGGTGTCGCTTCATTCATGATAACAGTTATTAATAAAACTGTATTAACAACGTATCAATTTCCATCGTTTCAAGTGCTTGGTATTGGACAGATGTTGGCAACGATAATTGTATTATTTCTAGCTAAAAAATTGCACATTGTTAGTTTTCCTAGTTTTGAATTGAATACATTCAATAAAATCTTCCCATTACCATTAATCTATATTGGCAATATGCTGTTTGGTCTTGGTGGTACAAAAGAATTGAGTTTACCGATGTTTACAGCATTAAGACGTTTCTCAATTTTAATGACAATGCTATTAGAATTGTATATATTAGGTATTCGTCCTAGTTTTAGCGTGCAATTCAGTGTTTATATGATGATAATTGGTGCATTGATTGCCGCTAGTAACGATATAGCATTCAATTTACAAGGCTATATATTCGTTTTATTAAACGATTTCTTTACAGCAACAAATGGTGTTTATATGAAAAAGAAATTAGATTCGAAAGAATTAGGCAAATACGGTTTAATGTATTATAATTCATTATTTATGATAATACCGGCAATATTTTTTGCATTTTATACAGGTGATTTGGATACAGCTTATAATTATCAATATTGGAATGATTTATTATTTTCAATACAATTTATTTTATCTTGTATCATGGGCTTTATATTATCATATAGTGTTGTTTTATGTACACATTATAATTCAGCATTAACAACAACAATAATCGGTTGTTTAAAGAATATTTGTGTAACATATTTAGGTATGGTGATTGGTGGTGATTATGTATTCGCATGGGTGAATTTTATTGGTATTAATGTTAGTGTTTTAGGTAGTTTAATTTATACTTATGTTACATTTAAAAAGAAAGATACATCACCCACTTATACACCATTATCAACAACAGAAAAATCATCAAAAACTGCCAATATTGTATAGTATTAAAAGTATGAATTTTACAAAAAAATATAAACAGGGTTACATCAATTGTTCTCATTATTAATAGCCGTTATTAATATTATTATTATACGGTAAATTAATGATTTTATCTACTCATTATCATTACTAATTTATCAAGTGCCATCGTGCTATAATTTTAAATTGTCTCAATTTGATATCGAGTAACTTTATTGTTATTATTATTGTATTATTTTTAAATATTATGATTGTTAGAAAATTAATTGAAAATTGCATGTCTTTCTCCTGTAAATACCAAAGTAGCAACAGAAAATATAAAACAAATGGATTTTATTGAACAAAACCAGGCGAAAACCAAATCTTCTATGTACTTTTAAATGTTCTGTGATCGTATTCATGATAGTAAAATTCTTGGAATTACAAACAATTGTATTTTTGTCCTTAAAATGATATTAGATATACTGGGTGATTCACCTAAAACGAAAAGTTTTTATGGCAACTTCTATTATTTGGCGAAGAAGGTTTCAAGAATTTATGGAGAATATTTTTGCCAAATTAGAACCTCGTAGCTTATTTGGAAGTTGCTCAAAAGAGGTTCGTTTTTGACAAGGTCGCTAATTTTAAAGAAAAGCAAAAGACGCAAAACGACTTAAGAACGATTCAAGAATCCTCCCACCATTGATTTTTTTCGTTTTTCTCCATTGCACTCTAGAGAAAATGTGAAACATTCAAGCCACTTTCAGAATAAAATGGACAAAAACGTTGGGAGGATCCTCGAGTCATTCTAAGTCAACTTCGTAGCTCATTTGGAAGTTGGTCAAAAGACGCTTATTTTGGACAAGGTCGCGAATTTTAAAGAAGAGCAAAATACACAAAATGACTTAGAATAATTCAAGAATCCTCCCACCATTGATTTTTTTCGTTTTTCTCCATTGCACTCTAAAGAAAATGTGAAACATTCAAGCCACTTTCAGAATAAAAATCAACGTTGGAAGGATCCTCAAGTCATTTTGCGTGTTCACTTCGTTTTTTGAAAATCGCGATAAGGTCAGAAACAAACGTTTTTTGACCAACTTCCAAATAAGCTACGAGATTGCAAGTTTGGTAAAATTTTCTCTAGGGATCCTCCTATAAATCATTGAAATATTTTCCGATTCACCCTTCAAATAATGGGAGTTACCATAAGAACTTTTCGTTTTAGATCAATCACCCGGTAGTTTGTTACCTAGCGATTAGTTGGAAAATAATCACGTTAGATTCATTATTGTTCACGAATATTTATCTTGTATGTAATTATGATATAGCTGATTTTAAATTATTTGAATATTCTGCTACTCTCTAAAGTAGATACAAACAGTAGCGTAATTTGAAATTTTGAGCCCCCCGCAAGATTTTAGTTTCGGAACCCTAATCTTGTATAAAATATTTTAATATTTGAAACTCGCAAATGTTATGTGTGGAAATCGTAAGAATTCTGTGTAATTTTAATTTCATCATCATACATATATGAACGACCTTAAAAGTTCTGGTTGGGCCCTTGGAGGGTCTGGGCCCCCCGCTAGTTACTCCACTGGATACAGACTTAATTTTTCAACAACTTTTCCTTGTGATTAACTAATTTGTTCCATTAAATGAAGCTTATCCAAGTCTATCGAGATTATTTAACGTTTTGATACAAATGAATGTTGAATAAACTATCAATTAAAGCGATAATCTTGATTCGAAATAGATTCAATCCAAACGCGTTGGATTGGATAAAGTACGAAAGAATTTAATGTTTAAATTGTTTATTGTATTGATCCTATTTTCCAGATGTTCCAGCAATTTCATTTCCATCAATTTCCCATCTATCGTTCACGAATAAATCACTTTATCCGTCTTTCGACACGAACAAATACAATTCATTCGTTACAACAAATCGATAATAATGATTTTTTAAATAGTTTCCACGAGCATCATATCGAAATTAATAGTTTACAAAAAAATTTATTAACAATTGGTTCAGCATTTGTGAGTTTAATGAATCCGAAACGAATTGATTCACTTGCATGTTTTGGTGAAATTACCGGTTGAATTTTTCATTTAATTAAATTCTACTAAATAACAAATATTATAAAATATCAATTTTAGGTGAATCTGCTTTAATTCGAATTTATCATAGAATGCAAGATTCACAAGAAGGTAGTGAAATTCTAAATGAGAAGCCAACGATCTCGTCAAGAACTATAAATTTTGAGAAATTAAAACGACTGCCTGATGGGACTTTAGGCAAAACTTACTACAATTTTCTTGAAAATAACGCAAGTATTTCCACAATTTTTCCAAAAATTTTATTTTAATTGTTTCTATAAATTTAAAGAAAATAACACCTGATTCAAGAATACCTGTACGATTCATTGATGATGTTAATTTAGCTTACGTGATACAACGACATCGTGAAATTCATGATTTATTACATACATTAACAGAAATTCCAACTAATAAGATTGGTAATTGTTTTAAAATTAATTATGAATTAATCACCTTGAAATCGAATTCTACTAATAGGTGAAATCACCATCAAATGGATAGAAGCATATCAAACGAAATTACCTGTTTGTGTAAGTGCAGCAATTCTTGGACCACTCTTATTAAATTCAAAGTAATTAATCAATCATGTCTGTGATATTCTAATAATTTTCTTTAATTGAATAGAAGACGACATATTTATAAAACCTATTATTTACCATGGGCTCTTGAAACAGGCTGCAATGCCCAATTTTTATTGAATGTATTTTATGAGAAGCGTTGGGAACAACCTATAACCGAATTACAACAGGAATTGAATATTAAACCATTAATTATACCAAAATAAAAAAATCAATTCATGTAAGTCACTGTGGGACGACTATAATTTGAGCAGTTTGAATTTCGCGCTTAGAAAATTATAAACTTTTTTCTTAGTATTTGTTTTTTAAACAATAGAGGGCACTAATTGTACTTAACTTTATTAACAATATTTTTTTTAAAAAAAATTGATATGAGTGCATTTGAGCCTTATGTAAGATAATTTATTATTCTTATTGTTTTGAAAGAAGTTATTTATTGTAAAAGTGAGTATGTTGCTAAAAATTATTTCAAGAATCTCCAGTGTCCTCTAGTAAACAGACGAAAAAGTGTAAAAAAAAATTGTAAATCTATAATTGAAGGTTTTGTACTTTGCTAATGTTTTGGTAATAAATGTTGGTGATTGTGATTACATTGTACTAAAACTTATTTATTTTGCAATATTTACAAAGAGAATTAAAATTATTTATTTAATTTCGTAATAATTCGAATACCTGTTGCAGCAGATATCACGATTTATAAAGGTGAGTGTAGATTTAGTAAAAATGTAAACATAACCTCAATTTCTTGACAAATACAGGGCTTTTCCAAAAATTTCTCTTTAATGTAATACATTTCAAGTAAATTAACTAATTTATCAATTTGATTCATACTTACCCTGGTATACCCTTACCTTTAATAAACCCTTTTTGCCACTTTGATTTCCTGCTTAATTTCCAATTTATTCATTAAATTTCACCCTATTCGTACCGGTAATTTTGTCTTTAGAATAAAGTTTGACATTGATAAACTGCCCCTTATTATTGAAAATTCAACTTCTTAATCAATATCTTTATAGCAGAATAATCAGTGACACAATTTATATTGATATGAATGGATATTATTGTTTGGAAGGCTTTGAAAAATGTTCCAAACCTGAAATTTGTTTCTCTGAAACTTTATATGGGACAGATAGAGAGCTTTTTTGCTGTTAAAATTCAATTTAAATTAAAGTACGCAAACGTCTAAAATTTTAGAAGCTTATCTTGTACTAAAAACTCACATATTCGAGTTTGCCTGTATTTTGATAGTAGGATATGTGAACTTTATTAAACTTTTTAATACATCACTTAAAATTAAGACTGTTTAAATATAGAGAATTTTAAAAGAGAAACTTCAATAAAGTCGGATGAATTATAATTAAAATTTTAGAACGTGAAAGGTGTAAAAAAACAGTACCTACGTGTAAAATTGGAATTGAATTACATGGTTTTGTGTTGATTTTATTTTCCAGATGCTTCAGCAATTTCGTTTCCATCAACTTCGCTTCAATCGTATTCTAACAAATCAATTTTTTCGTTTATCGACAACACAAACAACAACCCAATCAACACAACAATTCGACGATAATGATTTTTTAAATGATTTCCATCAACATCACATCGAAATTAATAGTTTTCAACGAAATTTATTAACATTTGGATCAGCATTTATGAGTTTAATCGATCCATATCGGGCTGATTTAATTGCGTGTTTTAGTGAAACTGCTGGTTAGATTGTTTATGATAAATATTGAAGAGTATTGGAAATATATTTAAGTAAAATTTTTTAGGTGAATCAGCTTTAATTGAAATGTATCATAAAATGGAAAATTCACAGGAAGGTAGTGAAATTTTAAAACGGAAACCTAGAATCAACTCGAAAACTGTTGATTTGGAAAAATTGAAACGAATGCCTGCGAATACCTTGGGGAAAACTTACAGTAATTTCCTCGAAAATAACGTAAATATTCTCTTCAGCTCTTTTCAATGATGTTTCAAATTATTTATTTGTTAATTCATAGCGAGTAACACCTGATTCAAGATTACCTGTACAGTTTATTGATGATGTTAATTTAGCGTATGTTCTACAACGATATAGAGAAGTTCACGACATTTTCCATACAGTACTAGGAATGCCAACTAATATGATCGGTAAATTAACAGCGAAATTGTTAATTTTTGTCAATAAGTATTTTTGTAATAGGTGAAATTACGGTAAAATGGGTAGAAGCATATCAAACAAAACTACCAATGTGTATAACTGCAGCGCTGTTTGGACCTATTCGACTAAAACCAAAGTAATTTTCAAACAATCAACTAATCGGATCTAAATTATTAATTTTCACAGAAATCGTCGAACTTATAAAATCTATTATCTACCATGGGCGTTAGAAACAGGGCGTAATAGTGAGTTTTTATTAAACATATTCTTCGAGGAACGTTGGGAACAATCTCTGTCTGAATTACAACAAGAATTGAATATTAAACCGTTAATTCTACCTAAATGAAATCGACTTTTATCATTTTCAATATTTTCTAGTCGCCCTGGTGTTACTATAATTTAAGCATTATTACTTAATTTTAAGCAAATTACGCTTGCGCAGTTTACAATATCATACAAACTGCCAACTTGTCAATTTACTAGAGTCAAAATGTTAATAAATTCGTATAGATTGTTTAATAATAAAAGCTACTTAAAGGATTGAAAAATGTCTTTCTCTGGATTTACCGATGATGACATCCGTAAAATATCGCAAAACCCTAATGGAGATAGATCCGTAAAAGGTAATTTAAGTCGAATTATAATTCAGAATTTTGTAATCAATACAAGTTTTCTTCAGAATCCCCAAATAGATCAAATCACAAAAAAGTCACGTTCAAGATAACTACACAGAAAAATAGCAATAAAGAGAAGACAATCAAAGAATTGTTACATAACAGTATTACCAAAAGTTCCAATGATATTCCGGCAGAAGCAAAATTAGAATTAAAACCTCAATATCAAGACAGTACTGATATTAAAATACTCCAAAATTTGGATAATTTAGAAAATGTAGAATCAATTAAAAATGATCAAGACATGAATTGTAGTTCAATTCCGATAGAAACAGAAAAACGCTCGATTGATTTGAATGAATTTGAAGCTCGTCAAAAACTGATTGAAGAACAGAATCGTAAACGTAAAGAACTATTGGCTAAAGCATTGGCAGATCGAACGAAACGCACACAAGAGGAAGCTCAACGTTTACAACAAATTCAAGAGGAATTCAAAAAACTCGATGCAATACTATCGAATGATGTTAGAATTTTACGGAAACAAATTGAAATTGCTAGTTTTGAATACACGGAATGCCAGTAAATAGTTGATTGAAAATGTTCGCCTATACAGGGTGATTCAAGAGGATGGGCCATTAAAAATATAAGAAGTTTAAATTGATGGAAGTTGAAATCTGGTATATAGCCATTATGTCTAGAAATTATTTTCGTTGTTCTAGCTAACCCATTTATATAGGGTACTGCACCCTACTCTCTTATTTTAAATGGAATGATATATTTTTTATTGCATTTTTTAATTCTTTGATGAAATCTAAGGAGACTTTGATAACATGACTCATGGTCTAAAGATTTTCAGATATTCCAGCTTTTAATGCAGTTTTAAAATTCGCAAAGTTTGTTTGAAAAATTCATATTTTTGAAGCCATAGCATTTGAAATGTAAAAATTTGGAATTTGAGCAGTACAAATTATGTACTTTTTATCAGTTTAGACAAAACTTAATTGAGCTCCTCGGCAGTTTAGTGGTTAAACATCAGCCTCTGACGCCGAGCTCTGGGGTACACAAACCCCGACGAGGAGCCAGCGACGAAATCAAATTTACAAATCAACGACGGCGTGAGAGTACCACATATAAGGCGGGTAGCTAGAACAACAAAAATAATTTTTAGAGAAAGTTCAGGGGACAAGGTCTGTATACCAAATTTCATCAAGTTCCATTAACTAGAACTTCTTATACTTTTAATGGCCCATCCTCTTGAATCACCCTGTATATATGTGATTTAAAAAATAATTGTTGTTTATAGGAAGAAATATGATAGAATTGAACGGGAATTTCTCGATGCGAAATTGTTGTTACATCAAAAATTGGAGAAAAAGGAAATGTTAACCGAACATTTATGTACAATAATTGAGAAGAATGAAGAGAGAAAAGCTGAGAAATTAATGGAATTGCTGAAGAAACTCGAAATTGTTGGTGTTGATGAGAATGGTCAAGAAACTACAATTGATCAAACTTAATTGATTGTAGTTTGAATGGAATTTTATTTATTAAAAAACTAATCATTGGTACAAAGGTATGTATTTACAAGTGGAAAACTATAACTATCTTCTGTTAAATATTATAAATATGATGATGTATTTATTGATATATACATTATTTTAACGAACAAAATCTAATACATATGGCAATACAAGCGGAATTATTAATAAATAGTATTTACATCAAAAAATGTGCGTTTAAAATCTTGATTTCTCCAGTCAGATTTTAAAAAACTTGTTTATAATCGACTAGCTATTTTTTTTAAAACAATTTGGATTGTTTTAATAATAATAAATCCGACTTTATAACATCCATTGTAATTCTAATGCTAACAACAAATTTTAATGAACTAGCCTCGTCTTTGGTTCATACTGGCAATCTTTCTGCTATATAACAATTACAGTAATTTAACACCGTTGATTTTGAAATTAATTTCAGTCTTTCAACAAATCTAATATTTTTATATGTATGTGTGATTTAATATTATTTATCTACGACTTATATATAAAGTGACTTATACGTGTGGTTTACAATATAATGTCCTATATTATTTCCTACTAGTTTCTGATTGGCTTACGAGAAGGAATAATGGTTCATTATTCCCTCGTAAGCCAACCAGAAAATAGTATTTTACCATGGTAACTAGAAAAATAAATGAAGCGGTAGGTTTAATAAATAGTTCGAAAGTATTACAATGGAAAGTGACCAAGAAAACGATTTTAGTAGTAGATAATAGTTTCTCTCTACTGTCAAAAAGCATTGTAACGACAAAAAATAAATAAAAAGAGACAGTTTTAACACATAGTTCTAAAGTGTCTGTTTTTTGTGCGATTTTTTAATCGAAAATGACTAAGAAGGTAAATCTTCTATAATACACCACCAATATCTGTACATTTAGAAATAAGTCGTAGATAAAGTATAGTATACAACTCGCTATAATGTGTGCTATTCTTACCGAGAATGAAGGTTACAACACGAGCGAACGGAGTGAGCGAGTGTCTAATCATTCGAGCGTTGTTGTATAATATACTATTAATTTCAACTATTTACGCGATCTATACAATAATACAACAGATAAATGGCATGGTTAACATTTGTTTTGTCTTGTCACAGCCACATACATATAAATATTTAATTTAACAATTCTCCCGACGTTTAATTCTCATTTCACTTTTAGCAACAGCAATCCATTCATTACGTGAACTATCAAACCAGGTCAATCCTAAATTATAACGTCCATTTAAATTAGCATGTTGGCAATGCGAGAACCACCAACCACCTTCATAATTACTAGCACAATGTGTATTCGATATATCTCTATCATTATCAACTGTAGAAAATTCCATATGATTTTGATAATCTAATGCATCACTAGCATTACCACTATAATTATCAACAATTAATTTAAAACCAATTGTATAATCACCAACATAGAATTCATCATAATTCGCTTGCCAATATTTACCATAAATATCTTTCATATTAATTTGTAATTTTGTACAATTCGTTTTCGTTAAATAATGTAAATTACGATTACCTAACCAATGTTCACCAGTTGATGAACCAAAACCGTTCGAATAATCATTCCAATTACGATTGAAATCAATTGAACCATCACAACGTCTTTGTATCGTTGTCCAACCATCTTTACAATATGCCAATATTGGTTCACTATCACCTGGTGATATTAAATAAATACCACTAGGACCTGTTACTTCACCACAATCATGTGGTAATTTATTAATAATATCCTTGTATTCTTTTTCAAAAGATTTCAATTCTTGTACTAGGTGTATTGTTGATTTTGTTGTATTCGTGTCAGTTGTTGAGGATTCCGTCTGTAAAACAAACATTTTTAGATTATTAAAACAACAATTGCACACTATTATTTCATTAACATTGCCGTGAATAATTCATTAATTCAACTATGAAACATAAAGTGATAATTTGTGTTGTGCGGTTTAATCTGGATTTGTTTCAATATAGATGAGTTTAATTGAATTTTAGAGTAGCTTACAATAAAAATTAGTTAATTATCTTTTTCTATTTTGCGTCTATAATAGCGTTGTAAAATTAACAAAAGGAGCGCTTTAATACCTCTTAACGCACTCCTTTTTTATATTTATTTTTTAATAGCTAGTATAATTTATTTTCTTAAGATTGACAGCTTGCGTATGCGTCTTTCATATTCAATGTGATTGGTGTTACGCTAAACAAACATCAAAGATATTATATTTGCTAGATTGCTAATGTGCCATGTTTAGTATTGGGGTAGGTAGTAACAAGTTTTAGATGACCTTGACAGTTTATCTTACTCTTTTCAACTAACTACTTATCGTAGTCTGTCCTTCGATTTGGCTGTTTTGGTGCGCGTCTAATGTAAGGAAAGAATTAAATATTTTGGTCCTTGGTGGCTACAAATTTTTACTCACATTAGCAGTCTATATAATACAATGTTTTTGGTCAAAATTGACAATATAACTTCAATTTTATTTATTGTAATCCCAGGTACGTTATTTTTTGATACAAAATTTTTATTTGATTTATTATTTATTATTGCCACTCACATTTGTGATGGTTTCTGAATTTAAATGTAAAGAGGAAGTTCAAAAGAAAAAAAACAATTGAACAATTTTAAAATGCTACGCTAATTAATACTAACTGTCGCGAAATTCCCTAAATTTCAAGGGTTCATTTTTTTATTAAAAACAGGTGCAAAATAGAAAAAAATAGTATCAAAAAACTCGTTTCAGAAGTCAATTCCTGCACTCGACCAATAAAAAACTCGCGCTAGCTCGCTCGTTTTTTAATATACTATTAATAAATATTGAAATGCGGATAAATTGTTGTTGATTATTATCAATAAAAAGTGTTGTCTTTGATTTACTAGATCAAATATTTCTTGATTCTGCAATTTTAACATTCTTTTTTGTAATTTCACGAGTGTGCTGCGGTTTCACAGCCAATTTCAGCATGAAATCCCCATTTTGCACCAAATATACGATGGAAAAATTGAATATAGTTAAACTAGATTCGGGGGATTATTTCTTGTTGTACAATCGATTTGATTGATAACAGGGCACAAACATTTAATCTCTATGATAGATTTGAAATTGTTCAAACATCTGAGACCTGACACAATTTCTACGTTTATAATAATTTCTACATTTCAATATTGAAATTTTGTATTTGTCACATCTCATAATAGAGATACTATGCGCTATATATTTCTATAAACCTAAACCAATACACGGGGGAGTTGGATTTAATTGAAATTTTAATGAAATGTCAACTAAAATAAAACGATATAGCGTCATATAGATCGTTGGTGAATGTAAACTGATTTTTGCTGTCTTTTTGTTTGTTTGTTTGTTTGTTTGTAATCGAACAAAACAGTACAGATAGATAGCAAAAAGTGATACAATAATAAAAATCGTTTATTTTCCAAATATTACCTTTAATATATGATCATGCAGCTTGGATGTTTGTACAGTTGAGAATTTTTTTAGTCCATCGATATCCTCTTCGATTCTCTTTAAACGTGTTCGATCATTGTCTGTTTTATCTTGCATATTAGATACAGTAAAACTGATAGCTTTCATTGATTCCCTTGTATTTGTTTGATCTTCGCGTAATAACGAGATTTGTGATAGAGTATCGGTTATTTGAATTTCTAATTTCGATATTTCTTTACGGAATTCAGGAAAACTATTATCAACTTTATTCTCAATACTTTCAACATTTTCTAAAAGTTCCAACATTGACATGTGTAATCGATCGAAATTCGACATCTGTTTGGTTAAATTCACAATAGATTCGTCGTTTTTCAATTGACGTTGTGTTAAATTATAAATTGTTTCTCCAATTCTATCATTGCCGATTTCTTTGATTTTCGCCATACGTATAAAATCTTGAATTTCGTTACCATTAATACGATCATAAATCATATTATCTGTATTTACATCAGGTTTATTTCTAGTATTCTCAACGTATTTTCGTAATAAATTGAATTCCTCTTCGATTTTCAACAATTTCATCCGTAAACGGTCATTCTCGTGTTGTAAATTCTTTGATGTCTTCTCCAAATCAACAATATGCTTCTTGATGAGTCTTTGATGTCGCGATGGATGCGGAACGGGTAGATTGTTGATTTCCATTGTTGCTTTCTTATCATTGAGTACCTGCCAATTGTGGTTCCATTCCAACTGGACGGCTTTCAACTGTAACCGAGAGAAGAATTTATAATAAATTCGTGAAATATTTTCCTATTATTTCATTATTATTATTATTATTACAACAGAATGATGATAAAAGAAGAATGGTCATTTTTCTTGCCATCTCTGACAGGAAAGTTATTTATAAAAGAGCATTAAGTTGCAAGTTATCCAGAGACATTCATGTAAAAGAAAAATAATTACATCTCTGTTGGAAAGTTGTCCGGCAGTTTCAATGAAATGAAATGACATTTGAAAAATGTTACCAACCCTATTGTCTGACCTAAAATGATGAATTTTATTTCTATCCATCCCCAATTCCGTGTGGAATTTATCAGTTTTTCCCACGTCCGATAATCTACTCGAATACGAAGATGTAATTATCATATTGTTGGGGATTTCCAAGTATTTTCGAGTTAATCTAAGTGAAAATCCTACTTTAGATTAAATTGTTTGGGTTTATAAAAAAAAATTGCTTATAACATACAGACACGCTAATTCGTATTAACACGCTACTACAAAATATTAATTAAAATATAAGAAAAAATATTATAAATGATGAAATTATGGTAAGATTTTCATTAACACGTCTATATAATTAATATTAACACGAACGTTATCAGTTAATTTGATCTTTTGACTTTGTGGAAGTTTACCCAAAGTACAACTTGTTTAGAATTCCAAAACTGGGATGAGTGAAAAACTTTCATTGAATTAATGAAGCATAACAAGCTACCATTATTC
The DNA here is from genome assembly GCA_037464815.1 of Mylabris variabilis. Taxonomy (NCBI): domain Eukaryota; kingdom Metazoa; phylum Arthropoda; class Insecta; order Coleoptera; family Meloidae; genus Mylabris; species Mylabris variabilis. The sequence continues at coordinate 2,461 of JAZBGW010000626.1, read as the reverse complement.
TTATTTAGTGACTTGAAAATCAGATAGAAGAACGAAACGTATTTGAATTTCGTGATCGTATCTAGTAATATCCTATACGTATGTAATATTATACTTTTTAAAATGTTGAAAACATATGAAAATCATTATTATTTCCTGAGAACATGAACCGTTTAAGTTAACATAATATAGAGGAAGTTATTTGCATTTTTATCCATTTCAAACGCATTGAACCATTTTATACAAACACAATACAACTCACCTGCATAATTGTCTATTATTTATTTCTATCAAATAACATTTCCATGTTTTAGAGAAAAAAAAAATAAAAGCATAACTTATTCTTATCTAAAAATCCTCCCTGTATTTTTATGAACCCCCAAACCGGATAAAATCAGAACATGTGGCTTGTAAGTTTCTTTTTTTAAAAGTACACAATTAGTATGAAACTCCTATTAGCTGAGGAGTAATTAGTATTTTTTTTTCAAGGATTTGTAGGAGAGTCCCTAGAGAACAAAATTAGAATCTTGTAGCTCATTTGGAAGTCGGTCAAAAAACGCTTGCTACACAAAATGATTAGGAATGACTCGAAGATCCTCATAACAGGTTTTTTTTGTTTTTTTTTCCACTGAATTGTAGAAAAAGTATGAAACATGTTTGCTCAAAAATTTTCTTATGTATGTATATAAGTCAGTAACCCCCGACTATTTTTACATGTCTGAACGAAGAAAAACATGCCCCACGCGAAAATGCAATAAAAGTAGGGAGTGCTATTTAAAAAATTATCATTTCTTCGCAATGGTAACTGATAGAGCCTTTTTGGCTAAGTCACAATTAAATAATTATAAAATGAAGTAAAAACCTTTCCTGTTCCAAACAGGTTGACGTATTTATGCCAACAATGCAAGAATTAGCTGTAAAAGCGATAATTTTTAACGAGAAAAGTGCCATTTTCTGGAAATTTGGCTTTGTTAATGAAATATGTAAAGTTTCGCAGAAAATTGACGTATTTTGGCAAAAAAAGCACGAATTAGCTGCTAAAACTGCATTTTGAGAGACATATACAAACTTTTTTCTGATGATTGTGTGAAAATTCAAGTCAGATTTAATTTAAAGCAATAAATGGGCAACTAGCTCTTCTATAATTACAAGATTTCTCATAAAATCGACGATTTATAGCTTTGAAACTAGTAGCTAAAATCCAAGAAAATAGCCTAAAAAAGGTCTCGGTGTTTTTCTAAATTTCCATAAATAAATAAAAATGATGAACATTATGCGTTACTTTTGACTCAGTCTGTAGAGATGAACCGTTTAAATTATGAATGAAACATCAGAGAATTAAAAACGTCTTACAATGATTAGATTTTCATCATATTTTATCACCTTTATTTATCAAGTTTCTGTATAAATTTCGGCTAATTTTTAGAATAATTGCATCTGGAACGATAATGGCGAAACAAAATGACCATCGTTTGGGCGATAAAATTCGAATCGATAAATTGAATTGTCGTCGATATTCATTTAAATTGATCATCGGATCTGACTCCTTCAATTTTTCAAATAGCCGAGTTTATTCGCTATTATTGCGATCAAGTTTCAATAATTCAGTATTGAATAGTAGACACTAGGGTTTTTCAGTGTTATTCCTTTGATATTCATTTAAAATCGATTGTAATTATAAATAATTTCAATGAATCGTAAATAGAATTGTTCAATTATTGTTGATTACAAATTACAATATCGATTAACTGTTGAACTGACTATTGTAAATTAAATGATGCCGATTAACTTTCAGACAAATTTAAATATAAATTGAAATGAATCAAATACGTCTGCCTTTATACAAATATTCAAATGTAAATATGAATTATTAACTTTTATCGATATTTTTTGCAGAGCCGGATTAAACAATAAGCTGAGTAGGCAAATGAATTGTTTTTTCCAAAATTTCGTTTGAGAATTGCACTATTTTCTTAGGGGCCCCCACGACAAATATGTCGATTGCCAATTTTCAAACATCGGTATCTTGTTTGTTTTTTAAAATATCCGAAAAAGTAAACGTGCGCTAGGTAGAACATTTCCAGCTGCACGTTTTAAAGTTTTTTATTTTGGAAAAATGTGATAAAATTCTTAATGGCAAAGAAAACTCTTGGATCCTGTTTTTTTTGGTACATTTTTCATTATAACTGGCTAAAACTTAGCCAACATTATTGATTTTCAGTATGTATCAAGTGAATTTAGATAGCAAATTGAAAGAGCGTTCCAAATCTTGAATAGTTTTTTCAATAAGCTTGTTAGTTTTTCAATAACTGAAGAAAATTAAAAAAAAATCCAACATTGATGCATTGCATAATTTTAAAGATAGAGAATCATACTCTCGTTTTTAGAAAGCTGATGTAAACGGAATGGTGATCGAGGTCGCTTAAAATCCGATTTTAAAAATTAAATGAGTTTGACAGAAAATTTAAGCCCCTTTTTTCTA
>JAZBGW010000625.1:10820-22775 GCA_037464815.1 Mylabris variabilis | reverse complement strand
AATACACGAAGAAATGCAACGAATCATTCAAGTAATTTTCTATTATTCTTATAATTAATAGTATATTATATAACGAGTGCTATTATTAATTATTACCGAGAACACGAGCGAACGGAGTGAGCGAGGGTCGTAATCATTCGAGCTAGTTGTATACTATACTTTATCTACCACTTATTTCTAAATATACAGGCATTGGTGGTGTACAAGAATATTTACCTTAATTCGATTATAAAATCGTACAAAAAACAGACACTTTAGAACTATGTGTTAAAACTGTCTCTTTTTATTTATTTTTTGTCGTTACCATGGTTTTTTACATTTGAGAGAAACTATCGTTGTCTTGGTCACTTTCCATTTTAAATATTACGTTTGTATATTCCCACAACTAAGCATTTTTTAAATCTGTCGTTATTTATTTTTGTCGTTACGATGGCATCCTTACATTTCACAGCAACTATGATTCAAAATCACACAAAACGGATACTTTAGAACTACTTGTTAAACCTGTCGCTTGTTTTATTTTTCTAGTTACCGTGGTTTTTTTAACATTGGAGAAAAATAATGAATTACTATTTTCTGGTTGGCTTACAGGAGGGAATAATAAACCATTATTTCCTCTTGTAAGCCAATCAAAAAATAGTAATAAATAATATAGGACATTATTTTGCAAAAACACGTACAATAGTCACTTTATATATAAATCGTAGATAAATTGATTTAAATGTTGTTATAATTATAGCATTGTGGTAGCGAGGTTCAACAAGAAATGTTACGTTTTCCAAAATTATATGAACGTATTGTTGATGTTGTAACACAACTATTACGACGACGTCTACCAACAACCAATAATATGGTTGAAAATTTAGTACAAATTGAATTAGCTTATATAAATACAAAACATCCTGATTTTTATAAAGAGATTGCAATGGTACCAACAATGATCAAATCAGGCGATGGATCTCGACCGAATAGACCAAAGAGTATGTTTAATAAACCACATACCGTTGCTGAAACACCACAACAACAAATGGTAAATATTTCTATTCATTCTTTGTTATCAAATCTATTTATTTATTTTTATGATTGCATTTTATTTCTTGATTAATTTACACACCTATAGAATTCAATTGAAAATAAAAATGAAATTGATTTTTTTAATTATCTTTTTCGGATATTGCCTGCCTATAATGATAATGACTTCTTCGGCGGTATTCAGGTATCTCGTTTTGTTTAGTTTGATAATTATTTAGAAATGATTAACCGACTATTAATATTGGGTTGATCTGGCTTGATTAATATTTAACAAAGACAATAGTTTAGGTTTAGATGCGTCAAATAATTGATAATCAAATTCATTAGTAATTCAAAATAAAGCAGCACGTTAAGAAACTGATTGTAAAAGAAATAAATTTCACAAATATCGTTATCGTTTATCTTTATTGGTTGTTATTGTATATATTTTAATTGTTAAATTGTTAAGAATGTTTCTCCAATCGAAATGATTGAATTATTACTTCAACTTTAAATGATTTTTGAATTGATTTAGTTTAATTATTTGGCGCACTAAAAAAATTTAGTAGACTGCGTAATTTTCAGACTTCTAAGTTTCTTCAATATTTTATCTAATAGTTATTAAGGGTATGCAGTCTCTATCCAAGAATGTTAATAAATGAAGTAATGGTGTCTTATATATATTTTTATAAATTAGTTGCCAATTGGTGCGGAGGCGGGCAGTTATTTACATGCCGGAGCTGGGTCACATAACTTGAGAACGGTTTTAGATATAATGATGGGATAAACTGTACTCGATTCGAAATTTGAAATTACATGGGGGGACCAGTTTTTTTTTTAAATGCCATGTTTTCATGTTATTTTAAAGTTTTCAAAAAGAATATTCTAATTTTTCAATTTTATAAAAACGCGACAATTTTTCAAAAAATATATTCTCGTCCCTTAATGTAATTTGAATTTTTGAGTCATATGCAGTTTACTCCATCATCGTATCTTAAGTCCTTCTCAAGTTATGTGACTCAGCTCCGGTATGTGAATAATTGCCCGCTCCCGCACCAATTGGCAACCAAATTGTAAAAACATGTAAAAGACATCATTACTTTATCAATTAAGACTTTACAAAGAAACTGTAGACTTGTTTTGCCCTGTAAAAATATTTTAGTCGATTGTGTGCGCGAATTGAAACTACGCTAGAAAATATCCTTGAGGGGAAGCTGGAGTCCGGCCTCTATTTGATTACCGAACGAGTGCCAATTCTTAATCATCGATTTCTAGATTGTTTTTTGAGATATTCAAGCGCTGGAAACAGCGGTTTACCAGCGCATCCGGTGGAGTTTTCCATTTTGGAAAATTTTCGCTAAATTCCAGAGTACAGAGGAAAATGTAGGAGCATGTTGAAATTTTTGAAATCACGCAATTTCTACAATTTTAAAAATGAAAAATCGTACAACAGCTTGTTTGAAAGCTTATTGATGAACGGAGGGCAGGTGGATTCCAAAAAATGCAATTTTGGAAAATCGAAAAGGCTAGAAAATTTTCTTTAATTTTTCTTAGTAACATTTTTAATTTTACGAATTTGGATTTTTCGAAAACCATCTGCTCTCTGCCCTTAAATAAGCTTTCAAACAAGCTACTGTTCGATTTTTTATCTTTAAAATTGTAGAAACTGCGTGAATTAATTTTTTTTAACATTTCCCGACATTTTCCTCTGCACTTTGGAATTTAGTGAAAATTTTCCAAAATGAAAAACTCCTTCGGATGCACCGTAAACCGCGCCCAATTCAACGCTGGCTACAGCGTTTGAATATCTCAGAAAACAAGCGAGAAATTGATGATTCAAGAAAAATGAAAAATTATCACATTTTTCAGAAATTGAATAGTGACCGGACTCCAGCATCCCCATAAGTTTTTTTAAGGGAATGACAAAAGTAATAGAATGAAATCAAGTATATTCAACAAAGAATGTTTAATTGCAAGTAGCACCTCATAAAATAATAAATCAAAAAAAGATCGACAATATATCCATCTGGGTAGGGCTTAAAATAACTGCATTTAATCCCATTTTGTATAAATGTCTTGTAAAGACTCGCTTTTACCTATTTTGTCCGAAAACTACCCAGATCGTGAAATTGATGATCTTTTTGTTTGATTTGTTAGTTTATGAGATGCAATTGAACATTCATGGTGAAATATAATTGACTTAAGTCTATTACTTTAGCTATTCCATTAGAAAATTCGCTTGCAAAGATTGTGAAAAATGACTTTAAAGTCAAATTACTGTACGATACGACTTGATAAAGAAATTTGTCTTCTGTAAACAATATTAACAATGAAATTATTTACAACTCTTGGCCCGCCTTTTGCCGAGCCCAACTATCTGTATTAGAAAAAGAAAACCTTTCTCCGCACCCGTTTATAGATTCTATTATATTACTATTTCGACAAACGTGAGATTTTTTTATTTTATCTTTAAGGGGCGTTCATCTAGTAATCCTCAATTGAATGATGATGCAACATCATGGGTCTCAAATTTGACAACTCAAAATGGTACTGATACACCACCACCATCGATTAATCATAACAGTGTTGAGAATATCAAAAGTGAAAATGAATTAAGATCAGTTCTAAGTCCAGTAAAACCGGTAAATCTTTTACCTCAAGTACCAATTAATAGCAACACATATAGGAAACTATCAGAGAATGAAGAACACGATTGTGAAATTATTGGTAATAATCATCTTTGTTTTATCGGTTTTTTTATTTTTTTCCAGGAGAATTATTTGGTAAAGGATGTTTTGATTACAGAACGTTTAATAAAATCGTATTTCTATATTGTGAGGAAATCCATACAGGATACAGTACCAAAAGCCGTAATGCATTTTTTGGTGAATTTTGTTAAAGACAATCTACAATCGGAATTGGTGACGCATTTATATAAGGCTGATAATGCTGATCAATTATTGGATGAATCCGAACATATAGCACAGCGGCGCAAAGAAGCTGCTGATATGTTAAAAGTAATTATACGTTTTAAAACACAACAGTTTAAAATATTAACTTTTTTTTGGAAATTTGCAGGCATTGCAGAGAGCATCTCTCATTATTAGTGAAATCCGGGAAACCCATATGTGGTGATTTATTTTTGCAACTGAAACAGTGTCATTTCACTAGTCATGATGTTGAAGCTTCGATTACCGGTATCTAATATTCAAAATAAATACAGGTTTAGTAAAATTATCAAAAAATAATTAAAGTTTATAAAAATTGAAAAAACAGGATCTTTTCTACTTTGTATTTTCTTTTTGATATGTTTTTTTTAGTAGTAAAGATCCTTTTATAACTGTTGATTGTTAAATTTTGCCATATATTACATGTAAATATGGTGTAACTACACGTATATAGAGTTCATTTACACATCAATCAACTAGATTTTTTCTGTTTTTGTTAAATTCAGTTTGATTTTAATGTTGATATATTTTCATTAAAAATGTGACAGTTGAGAAATTAAAAATCAATTTAATGTTAATTAGAGTAGCCATTCCTTGTAGTATTGTATGGTTTTTTTCTTGTAATTGTTGCATCATCATTAAAAAAAAATGATCCCATATGTGCATTTTATTCGATGTTTTATCCAAATAATCGTGGACATAAAGTCGTACAGTCCAGTGCGTAAAAATTTTAACGACCCTTGGTGAGAAATTTGGCCTGTTTGAACCGTTCTTCTACCATTGTTGGAATTGGGAATGAACCGAACCTACTTTATTGCTTACCTCTTTTGGCGATTATTATCTGTTCAACCATAAATAAATAGGGGGTGGCAAATTACCTGATCAACTATAGGGGTGTGGTATTTTCTTATTGCAGGTACAGTGGCGGTCAAAAAAAAGAGACCAAGCCTTAAGCGAGAATTTCACATATTTTCGTTAATCTAAGTCAGATTGTTTCTCTCGTGAATGTAGAAAGATGCACAAGCACCTGAAATACATATCTCTTTTCAAATTCTCACTTGTCAAGTTTCTGGTACATTGTGACGATCGCCTTTAGAAGCCTGTTTTACACAGCCGTACTAGAAGTGGTCTCTTTTTTTTATCGCAAGTATACATACACCTATAAATCGTGTCCTTTCTTTCGAAACCCAATAGTATGTTGCTACCTTCAAGCGAAAGTCTGATTTACACCATACAATCCGCATCGTTAAAATTTTTATGCACTCGACTGTACAACTTTGATATAATATGTATACTCTATACATTGCCTTAAGAGATTGACTAAAGTAATAAAATTAGTCCACAAGAGATTCAGTAACAAACAACTTGGCAGGGGTACTGAAATATTACAAAATATTTCTTGAAAAATTACCTGCTTTGTGAAAGCTCCTTTTGCAAATTTTTTTTAAATTTATTACAGTGGCAATATTTCAGCACCCTTACCTTAGCTACTGAATTTGTTGTGGGCTAATTTTATTAATTTAGTTAATCTCTTAAGTCACCTTACAGACTGTAGTTTGTCAAATTTTCTAAGGAAATGATTTTATTGTTTTAGTCATTTCCATAGAAAATTTGACAAACTATAAAGATGATTCTGCGAAAGCCAAAACCTTTATATTTTCTATCTAAGTAAGGACGGGAGCGTGTTTTTTTTTAATACAAATGTCGAGTGTAATTTAAATTTTTATAATTAATAGAAAACTATTTAATGAGCTAATCAAAATAATCTTCAATATCAATATTAGGATTAAGTATATCATCTCCATAGGGTGATAAATCCAGTTGATTTAAAATCAAATTCTCACACATTTCTTCCAAATCAGTATCACCAATTAATACAGCACCTTGTAATCGATTATCAGCTATTACAAATTTTATATATTCTTGCCCTTTTGTCATTCTCAATAAAATCTCATAGTTTGTTCCCAATTTTTGTCCATTAAACAAACCTAATAAAATCACTTTATAACCAAATAGTTTTGTTGAATGTGCAAACAATTCAAAACAAAAATCTTGCAAGACTTGTTCGTTTTTTAAACGTCCAACCATTGATTTAGCTGCATAACAACCCATTTGACGTGCCTGCGTCCATAAACGCATTTGAAACCAATGTTTTGCAATATTCCAATTAGCTGTACATACATCACCAGCTGCATAAATATCTTTTATTGATGTCTCCATAAATTCATCAACATTAATACCACCATCACTGGATCGTACAAATTCATTTTTTATTTTATAATTAAGTTTCGGATAAACACCAGTAGCTGATACAATTAAATTACAACAAATCTCTTTGCCATTTGTTAAAATTACCTTTAATGGAAATTCAGAATGTTGATCTAAACGTTGAATATCGACAATTTCACATTCGTAATGAATTTGAATTGGTGGTAATTCATTACTGGCACCTTTTATTATTAAATGTTGATACCAATCTGGTCCTAGAGCAGCTCCAGATTTACCAAATTCAGCTTGTTCATAACGTATACGTTTTGTAATAGGTTCATTATGAATTTGATTTTTATTAATTAGTGTTGGTTGGAAGAATTCAGCCGCTCCAGGATCTACAAAAGTTGCTGAAATATGTTTATCCTTTATCACCCAATGTGTTTCAATATTATTAATTTTATAAACCAATTCTGATGCTATACCACCATTACCGACAATAACGATTTTTTTCGAATATTTCAATTTGTCTATAAATTTCTCTACAGAATCAGTGTCACGGATACCGAAAATTTCTGGGAATTTATCAGCTTGTGGTATCATTTTCGGTTCAGCGCCTGTACACAAACATAAGTATTTATATTTGATTTTTGTTGACTTTGAAGCAATTATAAAATGTTTAACATCATCGATTTCTATTAATTTATCATGAATTACTGTAATATTTGAATATTTATCGCTTAAATAATTGAAATTCTTCTCTTCGATATCAAAATCTGTTAAAGTTTTTGTTATAGCATGCAGATTGATTACAGTTTTTATTAATGATGATTCACTTAAAACGATAATTTGTTCAGTTGGTTCTAGAAATGCTAATGTTTCAGCACATGTAACACCAGCAATACCACCACCAACTATAACAAATGTTGCTTCTTTATCCATTTATTTGTTGTTTTGTTGATAAACGTCGTAATATTCTGAATAATCGTAACGTCGATGTGGTACATCAAATGTTAACAATCCTAAATCAAAAGCCCTTCTGATACTAACAAGTAACTGTTGATGTTTTTTTTGACACAATCCAGTTTTTGAATAACTCAAAATACTTCCAGTATGTGGACAGATGAATTGTTTTAGTAATTCAACGTTATTTTCATGTAGGATTAAATATTCATCGCGACAAATTGGGCATGGATTTCCTGTTGATATTTGCCCACCACGTATGCAAGTTTTTCGTGTTTTTCTCGGCGGTATAGCTCCTTTATGATTCCGTCTATACAACACCCACACGGGCTGGCCCTGGTACGTTTGCTGATAAGCACGACTTTTCAAATAACGTATACTTGTCTCGACTGGTATCTCTTTCGTACGATCTTTTGTTATATCACGTACTTCTAATGGTGTTTCATCTTTAACTGTACCACTCAATAAAACACTGGTTTGATAGAATGTACGCGTGAAAATATTGAGATTTGTTGATTTCTTTAATAGAAATGATGACAACATTGCAATGTAACAATAGATTTGAGGTTAGAAAAACGTGCAAATGTCAACTATCGTTTCACGTAATATTAGAACAAAAATCCCTAAAACTTCAATCTTCGATCTATGCTTCGATCTCTAGTTTGGACGTTACCTTGAAATGATGAATAATTAATGTAGAATTTTCTAGTTAATAAATTATAAATTTACGTTTAATACATACCTGTATTTTCGAAATCGATATCAAGGTCAAGGCAACTACCAACTTAAATTCCTGAATACACCAAATTGAATCTCTGTCTTTTAGGAACATTTATTGCCGTTTGGTTGTCGTATTTCTAATCGATACGCACCAAACTAATCAAATGACGTACATTTATCCATTTTGATTTTATAATATTTTCATTAGTTTAATTTTCAATGGATTCAAAATTTGAAGAAAATTTTACGATTATTAATTTATATTAAAATAGAGAACCTTTTTGTTGATATTTTAGATTATTAGTTGTTAATTTGACACGGAAAACTGTTTGCGCTTGCGTATTAAAGATTTTCCGACCTTTCACTTGTTCGACTACATATCGCATTTCATTTATTTCCGCTTATACCATGGTACAAGACGTACATCTTGCATTTCTCTAGTGCAAATTTTACCTAAATTATTTGATTAATTATAACCATTATCACATTAAAAAAATAATTATTTATATAATTATTATTTTTAAATATCAGATAAGTTTCTGCGTAAAATTATTTTGATATTAATTAATATATTCGAGATATTACGGTTGACGATATTGATACGTAGATTTTATACAAAATGGAGATAAAGGCGTTGGCTTTACCTGGATAAAGGGTTTTATTTTACTTCGTATTAAATCTGAGAAATATATACGACTATAATAGGGGGTCTTATAGACTTTTATAAAAGAATAACTTGTGATATTTTTACTTTTTGAATATCTTCATATAACAATAGTAATTATTGAAGATTTGGGGCGTCTATTGTGTTCATATCCGTTGATCAATAAGTGCCACAAACGTAAATAGGAGTATTAGAGAAACATGGTAAGATGGCATACTGAATTTATTCAATAATAAAAAATTTTATACAATAAAATTGTCTCTTTTTAACAATTTATTGTTTAATTAGGATTAATTTTTTGATCTAAAAATATAGTAATGGTGGACGCCATATTTGTGACGTCATCGAGAAAATACCCAGCCATTTTTGACAGTTGACAATCTAATTTTTCTTTTTTCTCAATTTTTCTAGCCCCGGATCGACCCTTTGCAATTATTAAAATGCCTATCAGTCCTTCTGACTCCAGAAGGTGGGATTTTATCAAAAGAGGAAGTCCCTCGATTAGTCAAGTAGGTTATTTAATTTTTTTATTTTGTCTATTTTTACATACTGTACTGATTTTATATCGATTTTTTTCCTCTCCCACTTAGTTTAATGACGAAATTTTCGAAGAAATTAGTGAGCAAATGTGTATATATTTTAATATTAAAAAATACAGAGACATCTCTAGTCAATATGTTTATGGCTGAAGGCGGTTGGAATTTGATCCACACATGGCTGCAAGATGCTATTCAAATTTCCAATTGGGACCTTGTCAAGGAAATTCTATCGCTACTTTTAGCAACACCAGTCGATGTAGAGAGGTTGAAATTGAATACCATACCAAAATTAGTTAAAGGCTTAACTCGAGTAGATAGTTGTAAAGGTAAGTCATCTTGTTTTTTTGATCTATTCCATTCGACCGAATTTAAACACAAAAAAAAATCTACAAATTTTATTAGGTGTTCAAGAACTATCTTCCCAATTAGTTCAAGATTGGCTGACAATAGTTAAAAACAATACAGCGACTAAAGTAGAACCTTGTCAACCTGTAGAAAATGTAACAAATGAAATAAAGACTGTTGATATAAATAGTGTTAATAAAATTCAAGAATCTGTTGAGGTTCCACAAGAACAACAACAACCTCAATTACAGGCACAACAAATTGAAGCAAACAATGTTACTGTAGATAGTTCAGAAATTGCAAGTGATGCAATTCAAAATAATGGTCAAGGCACAATTTCAACAAACACATTTTATAAAGTAACAGTTCGGGACGGTAAACAAGTTATTAGTAAAACACCAGGACCTGAGAATGAACAGGATAAAGTAAAAACAGAAACACCAACAATTAACGATACTGTAAAATCGGAAACAAAAGATAAAAGAGATGAGTCAAGTCAAAAATCTAAAAGTAATAGTAAATCGAGTTCATCTAAGCATAGTTCCTCTAATAGTAATAAATCTAGTAAAAGCAGTAGTAGTAGTAGTAGCAAACATAGATCTAGTAGTTCGAAAAGCAGCAGTCGGGATAAGGATCGCGATAAAAAAGATCGGGATAAATTTAAAGATAAGCATAAATCTAACGGTTCTAAGCACAGCAGCAGCAGTAGTAGTAGTAGTAGTAAAGAAAAATCGGATTCTAAAGAGAAACAAGCTGAGAAAGATAAAGATACTTTAGCTAAAATAAAACCACAGAGTATAGATAAACTAGGTCGTATCCCAAAAAAGACTGATGATAAAACAAAAGAGATTAAAAAACCAACAATGTCAATTGAAGTACGTAAGAATACGGAGGAACGTCCGAAAACTGTTAAAATTTATAATTCAAAACGTCGATCAACTGGTTTAGAAGATGAGGCAAAACCAGCACCACCTAGGCCTGTTAAAAAACAAGCAACACCATCAACTATACCTATATCAACAACTATTACTACTACAACGCCATCTGTAATACCACCACCAAAACGACAATCACCCATTCGAGATTTACCAATACCACCTGAAAAGAAATTGAAATTTGAACTGCCACCACCAACAGAACGACCAGGATCAATCAAATTAATACCACCAAAACCTAAACGTAAGTTTATAGAGATACTTTTATTTAATTGGATTTTTTTGCTTTTTACAGGTAATTTACAACAATATGAAGGCATAACGTCCAGGTTGATTTGTTGCACAATAAAAATTGGCCAAGGATTGTTTGCCGTCTTAAAGGCGAGAATTGATGCCAAGAAATCGACAGAGTTCGTCATTTATTTCAACAAATTATATCTTACTTAAACAGTAAAATTAAAAAAATTAATAACAATAATTATGGTATTAAAGTAAATTTTTAGATAAAGGCGTTAGGAGGTTACGTACATGTTTCTAATACACAAAAATTCTGTGATAATTTAGGTTTTTCCTGTGGATAGTTTTATTCGTTTTTCGTTTATTTTTTTATTTTCAATTTTTATACATGTTTTGTCTTAATGTAAACATTTTGCGATTAGGTGCGCCGTTTTTTTGGTAAGTTGCTCCAGTGTAAAGTTACAACTGTAATTCTTTTAAAATCAATAAATATATAGACCTATCATAAATGCGGCGTATAATAGGATAGGCCCTTTCCTTCCTAATAATTGAATTTATTTTAATTATCAATTAAAATGAAGAAGTAATTTTAATGATAACAGTGAGGTGAAAAAACAACTTATGATTGATTGTATTGCCTAATGGTACAAAGTCTCAGAACAGTTCCTGTTTTACATCATAATTTATAAGTAAAAAACTTCAAGAGTCATACTTTGGTATTTTTGTTAAATAAGCATGATAATTATTCAAAAGGGCCGGAATTTTCAAGATCCACAGGCATCTAAGCTATAAGCTAAATTTAAGGGTAGAATTTGTGGCGCCCCCTTTAATCACTTTAAAAAAGATGATTTGAAAATAATGGGCTTGCACAACTACCGTAATTAATTATTGTTTTTTTTTTTATATAATGTCTTGTGTGTTTTCTATTTGAAAGTAAAATTTTTATCAACAGTTAGCTCCCTAATGGTCGATGTTATTATGGACTTACACCGGCAAGCTTTATATCGGGTGATTCACCTAAAACGAAAAGTTCTTATGGCAACTCCCATTATATAGCGACTGATTCGAAAAATATTTTAAGGATTTGTAGGGTGGTACCTGGAGACCATTTTAGCAAAATTAGAACCTCGTAGTTCATTTCTAAGTTGGTCAAAGAAACACCCGTTTTTGGACAAGGTCGCGATTTTCTAAAACGAGCTTAACACGCCGAATGAGTCGACGATCCTCCCAATATTGATTTTTTTTCCGTTTTTCCTCACTGCATTCTAGAAAACATGCGAAACATTTCCACCTGTTCTAGAATAAAATCGAGAAAAACGAAAAAAATGACCGTTTTTCGTGTTTAGTTCGTTCTTGAAAATCGCCACATCGTCAGAAGCGATCGT
>JAZBGW010000625.1:0-10810 GCA_037464815.1 Mylabris variabilis | reverse complement strand
TAATGGGAGTTGCCATAAGAACTTTTCGTTTTAGGTGACTCGCCCGGTTGTAACTCTCCTACTCGATATTTCTCAGTGAGTAAAATAGAAATCAGAAAGCTAATTATCCAATTTTATGGAATCCTTTTCGAGGTGTTTAAACTAAGAAAGAAAGCGGCAATTACAATGAAAACGAACTTGACTTGAGAATTGATTAAATCATATTTTCACTAGGCGATACAAAGTCTAGCTGCCTTAAGTAGGTGAGGTGACTCAATTGCATGAACTTGAACCTTGCACCTGTGTTCAATCAAAAATTAAAAACAATTAGATTAAAATAGAGAGTTCATTATTTAAAACTGTTCAATTAGTAATATTATAAAGATTAACAAATCCATAAACGTTAAATATTTATAAAATTTGATCCAATCTACCCTTTGAATTTAATCCAATTCGTTACATGAAAACAATGTTTATTATGCAATGCTTGATTGAAGATAGAAAACAACAAACAATTTTTTCTAGGATTTTTCAATTACTGCATATGTTCAACAAGTATCTTATCAATTCTTTGATAATAAAAATTCTTATATAATGACGTAACTCTGCCGATTTTAAATTTAACATACAAGTTTTGTTTTTATTATTAAATATTAAATTTTTCAAAATTATTGATTTTTCCTTTCTGTTTTTTTTCTTCCTCCTCATTTAGCTCCCGTTCTGCAAGAGAGTGACATTTTTATGGATGCTTTAGCTGCATCGGCGAGCACAAAGAAAGAATCGAAAAAACGTAAACGCCGTCCTAGTGTTACAAAAGATACACCAAGTTCACCAACAAAACAACAACCACAACAAGAAACGGAAACACCAACATCACCGACATCATCACCATTAGGATTAAAGAATATAGCAGCACCGAATTTCTATCAAGATACATTGGATACAGAGAAAACCGAGGAGGATTCTCGTGATAATGATCAAGATGATGATAGGGTGGAACGTGGGGGTGGTAATACACCAACACAGAACGAAGAAATTGAAGAGAAACGTACAGTTGATGGTTTAAAGGGGGCTTTAATGTATACAAAACGTAAAGGTCCAAAGAAGTCGGTACGTTTCAATGATAATGATCTAACACAAGTACGATTTTTCGAATTGGATGAAACTGAACGGGTGAATGTAACGAAACCATTTATGGATATGGCCAAAATGGAAATGACAAGTGAAAGAGAAGCATTGCAATTGTCTAGAAAATTGGCCAATGAAGATGTAATGGAAGTACAAACAAATTGGCGTGTACCTTATTTAATTGACATACCTGACCCGTTAGTTATACCAGGTTGTAAAAGTTTAGAGAAAGATATTCAATTTGCCCGTGAAAAAACTGCTTTACAAGCATTATATTTTGATAAACGCAAAATACCGGATAGTCCTGATGAACCAATACCAGAAAATCATCAAATGCGCGATCCTATTATAATACCATTAGAAGATTCTGAAACACAAGAGATGGATCTAAGAAATACACCATGGCCGGAACCGAAAGGTTCACCACCACCACCATTATTACCAGATAACAATATACCACCACAATTATTTAATAATATTCAAATACCATTTCAAACGTTCCCAAATGGACCACCACAACCATTTCAAGGTTTACCACCAAGATTTCCATTGGGTCAAGGTCCACAGCCGATTTTCGGTCCACCCAATATGCTACCAAATGGCAATATGTTAGGACCACCAAATCTTGGTCCACAACATGATTTATTACATCAAGGTGGTCCATTAAATCCAAATGCTTTCGGTCCAGGACCTGGTCCCGATTTTAATCCAATGATGAATGATAACTTTCAAATACCATTTAATCCACCAAATATGAACATGTTTCCACCAAATAATTTCAATATGAATCGCCCCGGTAACCGTGGTGGTCCTCCTGGTGGTGGATTTAGACGTGGCGGCGGTGGTAATAATAATGGCGGATGGGTACGAATGAATGGTGGTCCTGGTAATTGGAGTAATCGTGGCCCATCGAATAATCGTAGTGGTGGGGGTGGTAATAATGGACGTGTATGTAAGAATTTTAAAAATCATGGTTTTTGTCGAAATATGGATAAATGCCCATTTGTTCATCCGAAATAATTTGTGATATAGTTTTCTTTTCTTCTTCTAATCATTGAAACGACGTAAAAGTGATTTAGAGGGGTGTGTAATGGTGTCAAATTATTATTTATTAATAAGTGTTCAATTGGACTCATGCCGGACAAGTGACATTTACAGTACAAATCAATTGAAAAGGTCTTTTTTTATAAGGATGTTGTCATCCAATTTAATTTATTCAATTGTGATCTAGATTTAAGGGGAAGACATGGTATATTTGGACTGTTATATATTTATACGTATATATAAAAATATAATATATCATGTTTGTAAATATTTAATAAATTTGTTACGTATATTGTTTTCAGAAATGATTTTTATATCCTAGAAATCTCTTGTATATTTTGATTTTAGCAATAATAATCTAGTATTTGAGATACATAAATGGTGTATAATACTTATGTAAGCATTTAATTTTGTACAGAATCTTTTTAAGAGTATCATATTTTTGTTGTTTTCTTTTTTTAAAAAAAGCTAAAATAAATATTTCAAGTATTTACAAACATTTACATTTTTTTTAATTACGAATATCGTTATCTTTAATGATTGGCAAAAACATATACCACTTTTTAAAATGATTTTTGTTATAGATATTGTTGTTTTATTTATGTTCAAATCAATTAGTAACAAATATTGACGTTGAATTTCTTAGAAATTTTATCTAATCGTCAGTATTTAAAATATTGCTATCGTTAGAAAAGTACTTTCATATACATAAGTATACATTCAATCAGGATTAATTTTTACTTAAATACCAAAGTTATAGAGGTCAAGGCTTGTTAATATGTACATTCAGTTGAATGAATTATAACAAGGCCTTTCGAGTTTTAAAATGAGACATGCGAATTGACTGCAATTTCAAAGCAAGAACTCTTCCAGAAATCAGTTTTAGGCATTTTTATGAACCAAACACCAGGAAACGAGTACATATAGATAATGTATTGCGTTAAGAAAATTATTAAATCATTCTTTTCATTGTTATCACTGCATGATAGATATTGAATTTCAAATGAGAAAAAATGCCTTGTTTATGAATTATAATCATCATTTTCTTAACCAATTGATTTTAGTTATTACGCGTTCTAACCAGTTCATTATGGTTTTTTTTTAAAAAATTATAATTTAGAACAGTTGTGGTAATTGTAGTTATAGTCCGTACTAGCGGCGCAAAAAAACGCAATTGCTCTAAAATCAATACTCATTTTTGTAGTACAAAAGGCGATTATATACAGGGTGATTCAAGAGGATCGGCCGTTAAAAGTATAAAAAGTTCTAGTTAATGAAAGTTGATGAAATTTGATAAATAGTCGTTATGTCCCCTGAACTTTCCCTAGAAATTATTGTCGTTGTTCTAGCTATCCCTTTTATATGGGGTAGTCCACCCTATTCTCTTATTTTAAATGGAATGGTATATTTTTTATTACATTTTTTAAATTCTTTGATGAAATTGAACGGGACTTTCATAATGCAACTATGGTCCAACGCTGAAAGTTTTTCAGATATTTAGGCTTTCATGAAATTTTAAGTTTTGCAGTAGGTATTTGATAAAAAAATCGTATTTTTCAAAGTATTGCTGCTAAAATGTTGATATTTGGAATACAAATAGCATAAACAATGACTTTCTAGTAAAGCTTGTAGCGTTTAATTATCTTTCAGCGTTTGCCTGAAATAAATTTTCCTTTTAGGCTATTTACAAACTGAAATATTTTGCATATTTTAAATAGAACACCAGATTTTTCTTTATATGGTTGGACAAAAAAAAAAAATTCTGTATCGAAGTGATAATTTATCAGTTACTTAAAATATTCAATTTCGTCCAATCACCTCCCTTGAAAAAAAAGTAATAAATCTAATCGCCTATGCTGAACTAATTCAACTATAATGAAATACATAGAAGGCTTAGCAAAATGACAAAATATCATATAAATGACGCTAAAATTGAAGATTCTACATGTTTTTTTTTACAATTTTGGGACATTCTACATGCACAAAAACCAAATTAAATAAATATTGATTTCATTAATTATCAATTTCTTTCATTTCTTCTTCATCGAGTTAGTCTAAAATTAATTAATTATCTTCACGTTAATTGTGACAATTGAATTGAAAATTGATTTGCCAAGCCTTCTATGTTGTACTTTTTTTCAGGAGAGAAAAATGGACGAAACTGAAAATTTTGAATAACTGAAAAATTATCAAAAATAGGTTGAGCCTATACCTATCGTGTAGGGAATGCTTACACAGTTCGATGCAGAATTTTTTTCTCTATCTAACCACATAAAGAAAAATATGGTGTTCTATTTAAGATAAGTAAGATATTATAGTTTGAAAATTGCCTGAAAGTTTTTTTTATTCTAGATAAACGCTGAGAGATAATTGAATGCTGTAAGAGTTGATAGGAAGTACATTGCTTGTGCTATTATAATTCCAAATTTTAACCTTTCAACTGTAATAGTTTCTATATTATGAATTTTTAATCGAACATTGCAAAGTTTAAAATTGCGCCTAAAGTTGATTTATCTGAGTTATTATCAAAGTCCCCTTCGATTTTATCAAAGAATTTAAAAATACAATAAAAAATATACCATTCTATTTAAGATCAGAAAGTATTGTGGACTACCTCATATATAACGGGGGTTGCTAGAGCAATGAAACTATTTTCGAAATGTACTTCAGGTGGCAAAATGGTTATATACCAAATTTCAGAAACATCTATCAATTAGAACTTCTTATATTTCTAACGTCCCATCGCTACGACACATCCTGTATGTAATCGTTCTTTGCAGTAGATATGACGCAGACGTGTAGTGTATTGCAACATATGAAATATAACCAGGGCCGGCACATCCATATGTGGATATTGGGCACACCAGTATCAAGCTAAAACGGCAAGAAAGGCGACCGAAAACATTCAAAAATATGAATTAATAATAAGCAAGGGGCAATAAATAATACTCAGCACAAGGGTGCATAACATATCGGCGCCGGTCCTGAATACAGCCCAATTCAGCTTACTGTGAAGAGTAGCAATAAAGCTATAATACCATTTTCGCTTATCTAAAGTAATTGCTGAAAGACAACACCTAGGCTATCTATTAATGGTGAAAAAGCCCGTCTACAATTTTTGGAATTGTAGTCAATAGTGCTAAAATATAATTTGTCCTGTGGGCGAAATGGTAGCCAGTCCGACATTGACCCAAATTAAAAATTGCCCGGGGTCCCATGAAGTCATAGTGCGCCGCTGGTTGTTACTTATAAATCGATTACTATTTGATAGATTACGCTTTATCTGATTCCATTTGTAAAGCCTGATTTTTGATGTTTAGAAATAAGGTGAGGCTAAGGTGAGCGGGTGTAGTTACGTTACAAGCTCACGAGAACACTTGAATAGCCACATTTTTAATTTAGTATGATATAAAAACGACAAGTGGGTTTTTCCTGTGAAATTTTAAGTACTTTTAATTCTTGTTTTATCTAAAGCTTCAATTAAAATGAAGATAAAACTACCTGCAAGGGACCTACTTAAAGATATTTACAAAATACTTAACTGTTTTGTAAATAGCTCGAGTAAATCACGAGTCTTCATATCTATTTTTTTTTAAATAACTCAAGTTTTCAATTTGATCTATAAAATTTTCCCTCTTGAGTACTATGAACAATTTATCTCATTTTCCTGTAGCATTTTAAGAAAATATTGGTGCTAAAAATTACATTATGGTACTAAAAAGAAGTTTCAAAGTACTTATGAACAGGCAAACTTTCACAAATATAGTAAATATGCTGTAATAGTTCTAAATTCTATTAGAAAAATTTGTAAATAAATTTACGTTACTTTATTTTATTTATTATTTGTTGTAGTAGTATGTACATGTTTTTGTTCTAAAAATAAAAGTTTGGCTTTGATTTTACATTTTTGGCACGAATGACCAAAGACGTCAAACGCTAAGAAATACAAATGAAACATGCACAAAATTGTACTTTTTGGTCAACTCCTGTGTAAGTACTGAAGTATAGGAGGGGCCAGGACGCAGCCAGAATTTGTTCCCCGGGGGGAACTACTAAAACTATTTAAAGGTAATTTAGAATGGAGTTTAAAATTAGATATGCCTTATGACTACTAAAAAAATTGTTTCAAATTTTTTTCTGAAATGTTTAATTGAAAAGTATTGAGGCTACGGGAGTGACCCTCAAAACTACCTTCGTTGCGCCACTGGCTCCCAAGTGAATAATCACTAAAATAGACTATTTAGACACTTATTGTCGATTTTTGAGCAGAATTCTCAACCTTTAGCCTACATTTTAAGACATAAATAACTTTAGTTATTATTACATATTCGATTTATTCAACAAAGACCTAAAGGTATGTATATAAGTGATAAGTGATAACCACCGAGGGCCCCTTTGGTTCTTGATACGGCCCTGTGGATTCGCTTGACAGTTTCCGGTATAGAAAGAGAGAACAATGAAAACAAAAACCAAAGCACATCACTCTATATCAGCATCGTTTGAACTCCCGTTTCAATCATATGATTAGGCTATAAGTAATTGAAATATTATAAAAAAATCGCAAAAATAACAGGAAAACAATACAAAAGGTTAAATAATAATAATGTTAATAATAATAAAAAGATAATGAATTAAAATGACGTCATAAAAAGGCGCATTCGCGGTTATATAAACGCATGCGCATTTATAACGTGAAAACGATCTATGTTTGTCGCAGTCAGCTGGGCAACGTGCTTCACTTATTCATAATTGACAAAGTTGTTTAGTTTTTCCGTGTGTGTTTGTGTGTATATGCGTTGGGGGCTAATTTGTAAAATTTCTGTTTAAATCTTTTCCGGGGGGTGAAAAACGAAAATAAACATCATGCTGTGCATCAAGGTAATGTTCAGGTGACATTCGATTTGTTCGTTGTCATGTATTGTCACTGATATTGATACGCTTACTTACTTTCTACAAGAAATAAGCCGATTGGTGTGATTTTCGTTTACGGATAACGTGTTTTAACAAAAACTCCTCTTGTTTTATTTCTATTTCAATAATTTTGATTGATATTCTAATTAAAATGCAACGTTGGTTTTGTATCGAAGAAGAAGAAGAACCGAATAACGCCCTTTTGTATACCAGCCGCATCGGTGATGGTAGCCGAACGGTTGATGATTACGATGATGATGATGGCAATTATCGTCGTCTAAGAAGATGGTTGTTTCGTGTCTCTGTTCAAGACTTAAAAAAGGATGAGGTTGTATGTATTAGTGGAAATATTCCAGAATTGGGATCATGGCAACCAGAGAAATGTATACCATTAGAACAAGAGGATAATGATAGTGATGTATGGTCGAAAATTCTATTATTACCCGATAAAATACAAATCGAGTATCGTTTTTGTGTATGTTTAATTGTTGAAAGTGGTCTACAAGTGATTGTACGTAGTTGGGAAACAAATCTACGTCCAAGAATCATAACACCTAATAGTAAATCACCAACAATCAATGATGAACCATTAATTTATGGTAGTTTTAATATGGAAGAACGTATAGATAGAGGATGGTTAATTAAAGAAACTGTAATACAATTGAAATTAGCACATAATCCATTGACATTATGGCGACAAAAATATCAAAATTGTCCAATTAATATCAAAGTAACAACTGTTGGCCTTCTAAAACATAACACCAATATACCGAAAACAATGTCTGAAGCATTAGAAGAATCACTAAGTGCCGATACACAAGATACAGTTGAATTACAAAAAAATTCATTAACTGAAGTTGCCAATTTGAATGCTGATGATCCAACATTTCATCTACAACAACAATTCGGCGAAGAATTCCGTGAAAATGATATGTTAATATTTCAATCGACTGTATTATTTCCAACAAATACAGCATTCTTAATCGATTTATATGTTTATAATCCACGTAATGGTGAAAATGAACCACCCCATCATGCTGGTTTTAGTTATTTATTACCTAGTGCATTACAAGGTAGTGAAGGTAGTGTTGTATTGCCTGTAACAAGTATAAAACATAGACCATTAGGTCAAATACATATTGAGTATTTAGTTATAAGACCAATGGCGAATTTTAAATGTGATTTTTCTATATCATATGCTAGACATTGGAAAAAGACAAGGGCTGGTTTAGATGTTGGACATCGTGGCAGCGGTTCAAGTTTTAAAACACAAAATTGTGCTGAAGTACGAGAGAATACAATAGCTAGTTTAAAAAATGCTATTGATCATGGTGCTGATTTTGTTGAATTCGATGTACAATTAAGTAAAGATTTAGTGCCTATTATTTATCATGATTTCCATGTTTGTATATCAATGAAGAAAAAGAAACAATTAGATGAGACTGATATGTTGGAATTACCAGTTAAGGACCTTACTTTCGATCAATTACAACTACTAAAGGTACTGTTTATCTCCTTAGATATGTGGGTGATTTGTATGCCCTTTATACACGTATCGTCATAACGTTTTTGTTTCTGCAAATTTTGAAAAATACCGAGGCAGATAACTTTTTATTTCTTAATTGATTAACTGTGACTAGGCCAAAATGGCTCTACCAATTACCACTGTGAAGAAATGCCATCATCAGCAATTTTTTTAAATGGCAATAACTATTTTTTATTGCATTTTCCGGTAGGGCATATGTTTCTACGTTCAGACATGCAAAAATAGTAGGAGGTTACATAAGAAAATTTTGTGGGAAAAAATTCTGTTTGCAAAATTTTCTGTCATCAGAATATCCTTACATCAGCATAGTATATGAATAAGCATTGCAAGCATTGTTTTTTTAGAGAATCAAGTAGGCGTATGTAAATTGTTGACAAAACTATTAGCAAACATACCGGATTTAATTGGGAAAAATAAAATTGCAAATTTTAATGTAATTGCGAGTTTTATATTAATAAAAGTTATTAAATACGTCGAATATACTTCAACCATGCTTCCTGTTTTCCCTAAAGAAGTAATCATCATTAAAATTTCCAATTTTATTTATGACAATTATGTCCGCTATACTTTCCGATAATTTTGTCAAATATTTAACATACGCCTACTTAATCCAGTAATAAATCAATGCTAGTAATGTTATTCAAAGGTATTGTGTTTTTTGTACAGGGTGTACCACGGTATTTATTCTCGCAGTTGGCTGTTCCTTTGGTAACGTAGTAACGTAACTTGATTCATACATGACATCTGTTAATGTATTTTTCAAATGGCCGAATCAAACTACGATACTACGTAAACAAAAGCACAGCCAACTACGACAATAAATACCGTGGTACACCCGGTATGCTATGCTAATGTATAGATATTCTGATGACAGAAAATCTTGAAAATTTTTAAGAATTTTTTTCTCGAAAATGTTCTTATGTAACCCCCTAATATTTTCACATATCTGAATGTAGAAAAACATGCTCCACCCGAAAATGTAATGAAAAATAGGGGGTGTCATTTAAAAAAAATTGTTGATGGTGGCATCATTAGTTCGGAATGGTAACTGATAGAACCGTTTTGGCTGAGTCACAATTAATGAATTAATAAATAAAAAGTTATCTGTCTCGGCGTTTTTCGAAATTTTCATAAATAAAAAATTTATGACGATTATGCGTTACTTTATTATGTATATTCCTCCATTTTTGATAATAAATAATGGGATACTGTATACCTTAGGATTTTATCAAGTAAATCCTCCAATCAGTGCTATACTTTAGGTCAGTTTCACTTTTATTCTATATTGTTTTTGATCTGGCAAAACAAATTGAATTCGAAAATATAAAATTCAAAATCCAAACCAATAGATCAACAAAAGTATAGAAGACAATTCTATTAACAATCTTTAATCGTATTAATCTAGCTGTTTATCAATAAACATAGTAAGGATTCAATTCAATTTTATCTTGAATTCCATCCTAGATAAAACAAATATAATTGCAGTGATTATTTCTTTTTGAAAGTTAAATACCAAGAATTGTTTGTTTATTTACGTTGAAAATGAATCATTTATTAAATTATTAAAGAAGGAAACGATAATTTAAAATTTATTGCATTAACCAATGTTTTATTAATTAATAATAATCCGGTTTTTGGCTATATTTTATTAATATTATAATGATAAACAAATGTGAGTACTTTCTTCTCGTTGTTTATAATATAATATTGTCAATTAATTCATTTGCTGTTGGTTAAGTATATTAAAAATTTACTGATGCAAGTCTACTTGCGTCCGAACTATGTCGAAAACTTTATTATTGACGTTGTATTGATTAGACTGGATTGAAATTAAAGCTGAGCTTATTGCGTATTTTTTATCAATTGAAAATTGATTCAAGTCTGGGGTGGATTTTTTTCTCTCTAATCAATTAATAGGAAATTAAAATTCCTCGTTGTAGAATGTTGATTTATCAAAAGCTATTATTTCTTGTCAATATTAATGTTCATGAAATTATTCGCTATATTATTATTTGTTATTATTGTTATGATAATAATTTTCGATTTAGATAATAATTTTTAAAAAATAATTGTATTTAGTAGATATTGTCTAATTGTAAGATAAGCTTGCTGGTAAAACTGGTAGTTGAATTTATATTTATATAACTACTAATCTAATCGTAAAAATTTTGCTATTTGTTGCTGATTGTTTGGCAAAAAATG
>JAZBGW010000624.1:1638-22787 GCA_037464815.1 Mylabris variabilis | reverse complement strand
TTGATGCTTAACGTTTTTGTTCAAAACTTTTATTAAAAAAACTAGAGTATTTTCTTATGTTTCAGATAATCGCTTCTATCGGAATCATCAATATTAATCCTTATGAATCTCCCATTATCCCCTCATACCCACATTCCCTTTTTAAATTTTACATATTTATCTTAACATAAATTTAAATGATTTAGCTACTAGTAAACGAATATGAATGTGAATGTCACGAAAGTAAATATTCGTCGGATAATGTGGGAAATTTCGAATATTTGTTCTCTTGACCGCTTCACTTTTCTTTTGAAACGCTCCTTAAAGTTACTAAAATTATAGTATAAGTTATAGATAAGGGTTGTAATGTGAACGTTTGGGTCTATTTGTTATTGTGTGTCTTGGTATTACTAACATTGGTGCTGGTGGTGGATAGTGGATTAGGCCTACAGGGGATACCACTATAAAAAAACGCACCCTGTGCTTTACCTCACAGGTGGTGTGGAAAGGAGCACATGCAACTATAATTTTTGCAATTCTAGAATTCAATTGCTCCACAGAAGTTTCTTTAAATTAGAAATTAGATCAGTCCAAGTAATGATTTTTTATGGTCCTGGAATTTTGGATAGTGAAAAACAAATGCAGACAAAATTTTGTTTTTTTCAATAAAATCTTTAACTTCTAACAAGTAATGATAATTCATATGTTTACGAAAATTTGAAAAGCGCGCCTTATTAGCGGCATCTATAGTCTGTTTTTTCAACGTTTAGAAAGAGATAAGAAATAAATACCGTGTAGTAGAAAGAGATAGTTGATAATCTGTCAATTAATTTTTGACACTTCCACAGTTAACCTCACTTTTTCAGGTCAAAACCGATTATTTTTTTTCGAAAACAACATAAAATAAAATGCACGAATTATTGTACGATCGACCATTTTACATCTGTGTAGGTGTTGTAGCATCTTCGATTTATCTTTGGAATAAATTCTTTTTAACATATCGATCAACAAATAAGAAATTGTCCGATTTACAATTGTTCCATGAACGGCATAATTGTGTTGTTATGTATGCAAGAAAATATTTACGTGGATGGCCACCGTATATTGATGGTATTCTAATTAATGATAAGAATACTCAGTTAGTATTAGAGCCATTCTTATATTTTATTAATAATGCACAAGAATCATTGGATATTGCAATGATGACGATGAAAATACCACAAATTTTAGAGTCGTTGATAAAAGTTAAACAACGCGGTGTTAATGTACGGGTTATCTTAAATTATAATACAGTTGGAGAGAACGTTTCAAAATATATAAAAATCAAAAATACAGGTTGTAATTTCATATATCAATTCCAATAAATAATTCGATTAATTTCCGTCTAATTTACAGGAATAAAAGTATTGTTTTATATTGCAAAGAATGAATATTTAGATAGTATAATGCATTACAAATACATGATAAAAGATTATCGAAAAGATAATGGTTTTATCTGTATGGGTTCAGCAAATCTACCTAGTACATCAACATTAATGTCTAATTATGAAGATGTAATTTTCAGTTCGAATGTTAATCTTGTCAGTAAGTTTCATGCGAATTTCGAACAATGCTGGCAGATGATCGAGACAGACAATGAGAAGATTTTTAATAAAAGTATCTTAAAAGAGGCAAATTTATTGTAAGACGATTCGATTTATGGCCTCAACGATACGTTAAACAAATAATAAACAATTCCTCTTATGTACATCAAATTGACATCAAGGCTGATTAATCGTAAGTCTGAAAAGCGATATTTTTGTTTAAGTGTATTACTCCAAATCAAGATTGATTATTTAAGAAAAACCCTAGAATTTAAAGTTTACGCGAGAGTTTACGTACATATAAATTTAAATTTAAGATGCATTAAACTGTAAAATATTGGATTAAATTTTTGTTTTTTCTGTTTTAATGTTAGTTACCTTATTTGAATTGTAGAATAGTGAGAAATTTTAATTCAGGATTAATTTTTGTGTTAATTTTCTGGTGGACTTAAAAATTTCCATCGTACAACTTACTGTAAAGTTTAAATCTGTTCTTAACTACTATTAGTGGTGATGAATAATTTTCTCATATAATTTGGACGAATATATTTTTATTATTATTATTATTATAATTTTACATTTATTTTGTTTAATTTTGTTATTTTACATATAAGCGCCGTCTATTAACAATTTTTTTTACATTATCTTTTCTTCAATTGCAACCAATAGAAAACTATACATTTAAAAATTACGTCTCATTATTTTTTACTATTTAATAGAAAACATTAATTGTAAATGAGAGCATTCATCGTTAATCGATAGTTCCACCGATTTATTATTTAATGTTTTTTATAAATAATATTCTCCGTTAAGAGTATACATTATATGTGTTCAGGGGAACTCGGAGACATTTGTCGATTCCGTGTGCGAAAACAGTCAATTTTCAAACAGCGATTATTCGCTTGTTTTTTTTAAGATAATGCCAAAAATTGACGTGCTTTGGATAGAGCATTTCAAGGTGCATGCTCTAAATCTTTTTATTTTGGAAAAAATTGATAAAATTCTAAATGGCAGCGAAAACTCTTAGATCCTGTTTTTTCGGCACTTTTCCCCCATAACTTATCAAGTGATTACTATAGCAAATTGAAAGAGCTTTCCAAAACTTTACAAATTTTCGCGATATATTTGTTAGTTTTCCGATAACTGAAGAAAATCTAGACAAAGAACAGGGATGCCATGCATAATTTTCAAAATAGAAAATCATTTTCTCGGATTTAGAAAGGTAATGTGAAAGCCGAAGACATGAAGCTCGCCTAAAATAGAATTTTGAAAATTAAGTGGGTTTCATGAAAAATTTGAACCTCTTTTTCATCTATTATTTACAAGTATTAAAATTAATTAATTTCTTTCTTGATTGGTATGAAAATATCGGTAATTTTATCTACTTCACCACCATGTCATTACAAGTGAAAAATATTTTGAAAATCTGCCTGGAAATTCGATTTTCAATAGACTCTGTCTGTGTTGCTATACGCTGTGTACCAGACGTTGCACACTAAATCACAACAACATTAACAATAACAACACAAACATGGCATATTGAAAATTAAATTTCCACGCAGATATTTTCCATTATAATGATGTGATCGTAAAGTAGATAAAATTTCCGATATTTTCATTCCAATCAAGAGGCCAATTAATTAATTTTAATGCTTGTATATAATAGGTGAAATAGGGGTTCCAATTTTTCCTGAAACTCCTGAATTTAAAAATTCGATTTTAAGCGAGCTTCATATCCTCGACTTTCACATTACCTTTGTAAATCCGACAGTATAATTCACTATTTTGGAAATTATGCATGGAATCACTGTTTTTTTGTTTGAATTTTCTTCAGTTATCGGAAAACCAACAAACATATTGGGAAATTTTTTAAACATTTGGAAAGCTCTTTCAATTTGCTATCTAAATCACTTGATAAATATTGAAAATCGATAATACTGGCTAAGTTTTAGCCAGTTATGAAGGAAAATGTACGAAAAAAACATGGTCTAAGAGTTTTCTCTGCTATTTAGAATTTTATCACATTTTTCCAAAATAGAAAGCTTTTGAGCATGCACGTTAAAATGCTCTATCCAACGCACGTCAATTTTTGACATTATCTTAAAAAACGACAAGTAATTGCTGTTTAAAAATTGACTATCTTCGCACGCCGAATCGACAAACGGCTCCGGAATCCCCTTAATGATGTTGTGATTATAATCTAGTTCAGTCGAAAACAACAATTTATTATTAATATTAATAATAATAATAATAATGAGGATGATGGGACAATCACATTTATATAAGTCAGTATTGTTGTTGTTATTGTTGTTGTTGGGGTTGTCATTGTTATAAAATGACATTGACGTGTGACAATGGAAGCAGCTGATGATTTCACATGATCATCCACTTCTTGAATATTGTAACCACTGGCATATGTCATGTTTACGTGAAAATTTCCTTCAGCTAGACCATTAGGTGAGCGTACGATGAACGTATATTCACCAATATCAGATGTCGAAGCTTTCGTTAAAAATAGAACAGCTTGATGACAATTCGGTTCAGTGGAATTCTGAAATTTTAAGACATACAATAGTAAAGAAGAGAGCAGAAAAACAGCGAATCGATCGTATGAATCGAATAAAAAATGCTTAGGGACCAGAATCTGAAGAATTTTTAATTGAAAAATTATATACAGGGTGAGTATAAAGTAACGCATAATCCTCATAACTTTGTTATTTATGAAAATTTTGAAAAACGTTGAGACAGGTAACTTTTATTTTTAAATTTTTATTGCGAATAAATTACATCATCAATTTTTTTATTGCATTTTCGGAGAGGGCATATTTTTCTTCGTTTAAGCATGTAAAAATAATAGGGGATTACATATAAAAAATTTGGAGAAAAAAAATCCTAAAGTTTGTAAAATTTTCAATAATGATGATGTCATTTCTTCGCAGTGATAATTGGTAGGGAGATTTTAGCTCAGTGTCAATTAAATAATTAAAAAAATAAAAAGTTACGTGTCTCGGCGTTCTTCGAAAATTTCATAAATAAAACGTTATGAAGATTAGTTTATTCTCAACCTGTATATTGGAGTAAACTGACGGGAAAACAGAGAAATAGAACCAACATAAAAAAATCAAGTTATTTTCGTATGCAAATGAGCTTTTTTTCTTTTAGTTGTCCAGATTAAAAAAAAGTACTTTTGTTGTTCTTCTGGAACATTTGTCGTGAACTTATGAAACAAGTTATTTTAATGTCGTTCAGTACAACGACTGGTAAGGAATATGAGAGTAATTACTCGACCTTATTTATTCTCTTTTTTTCTTATTTACTACCCTTAATAACAACAAAAAAACCGAAGCAGTCTATTGTTGGCTTCGAGCGGCTACATTTCTACATAAAATATTACTTTTAATATTTGATTTTCTTGAAATCAATTGTGTAACGGAAAGAACAAAAAAATATCTTTCAATTGCGAAACGATGATTGATTATAAAAATTGTATATATAACAGATGCTGGAGAGTTTTCGTCCATCACCAATACGTTATCAATTCTCCGTTAGAGCTTACAAGACCTAAAATCATATCGTATAATATGTATTTTTACGATATTTTTAAAAATAACGGAACCAATGAAAAATTGTCGGTATAAATTTGTCGTTATAACATCGTAAAGCGAAAACGTCTTTCCGTTATAATCAGTACCGTATAGTTTAAGATTATAACATATCGGTGAAGGACGAAAACTTTCTACTTACGGTGATTCCATAGGCTATGACGGTTTCATCAGCATCACCAGGAACGTAGACTCTGTTCTTGGCTATCCAAAATACTTTAGTATATGGTGGATTAGCACAAAATTCCATTGTCAGCGTTAGCGGTTGTCCATAAACAGCAGTTATCGTTTTATTAATCGGTGTTACTGTTGGTTTTCCTGTAGAGATGATAAAAATTTTGTGTTAGAAACTATATCATTGTTTTATTCTAAATCGTACCGCTAAAGATTAGGTTTCGCTTTATAATGAAAGCTTTATTTGCAAATGTGGTAATTATATTTTCTTGTTTATTGAACTATTCTGCTCGTATCTGCTTACAAAATTTGCTTTTTCTTGGTTAGATCATTTTTTTTGATGATATAAATAAGATTCCAAATAGGGGCTATACAGTAATGAAAACACGGCACGAAACTAAACATAAAATCGAATTAGACTGTCTTAGTTGTTTGAGAAACTATTTCGGGACACTTAAAATTCTCAGACGATACAAGATTATCGTTGAAGTATTCAACTATTTCTAAAAACTAATAAATAAAACAACATAGACAAACTTAATTCGGAACAGAATTGAATTTGAAGTTTTACTGATTTTTCAATGTCGGTTTCATTCATGAAAATCATAAACATCAACAATTACACAATCGTTGTCAGTTTGTATTTTGTCAATTGTTGAAAGTTAAAATTACAAACATAAATATTTTCATTTATATTGTGAGTGAGGAATATTAAATTACAGATAACGTTAAGCCACGCTTTTCGCTCAACATTCTTGTTTATTCACATCATTTAGAATTTAAAACCGCTACTTGAAATGTTGTAGATATACTCAGATAATAGTAGAAGCGAATTATAATTGTAAATTTTCTCAACAATCTGCTTTGCCTTTCCTTGTATACACTATATATATTTTTTTTCGTTAGTGGAAATAATCAAAATGACAGAGGGAACAAGTCTGAAACAAAACCGGATGCTTGTAGGATTTTGGCAAATACATCAACAATTTTCATAAGATTCGCCATTGCATGAAAATTATAAAAGCGGAATAGTATTTTAATGTCGGATTCATTTTTGTTATTATTCTTGTTTTGATACAAAACATATTTTCCCACTCAAAATAATCATAATAGGAATTTTAAATTTAATAATATAATTTCCATATAAAAAAGCTAAACTATTCTTTGTTAAGCATAGTTTGTGAAAATATTAATTAAAATTTACATGATAAAAGCTTTTGAATTAATAATTAATTGGAAAAGCTGTTGTATTCGCTAATGACTTAACATTTAACAATATTACAATTGTAATTATTTACAAAAAAAACAATATTTAATTAAACTGTATGTAACTATTCTTTAAGAAACTTGTCGGCATTTGCAAACAACCCGTTAATGAATACTGTGTAATATTCAGTGTCATGTTAACTTTAAAAGATCTTAATTTGAGCACTTCTTGTTTACCTTCTAGTGAGTAGAGAAGTACTAAAACATACAGTTTTCTATTTAATAATTACAATTTCTTACAAGCATTGTTCTAGGCGAGTCGCTGATTATAATGGCAATTTACACAAAGATTTTTTTTCAGTAGTTCTACTTCGTTTTAAATTAAACTTAACACCTCTCTCGTTAGACATTTGAAAGCATTCTCAACGAAAGTGTGCGGTGCATATTGAGAACCTCAGTTTTTTTTGAATTTAATTATCGTTTCAGTTAATTTTCGAGACGATGATATTAAAGTGATAGTACGCTCTCATTAGCTTTCATTACGATTTGTTCATTTGATTGTTATCGAGTGCAAATAAACTTCTCAAGATTTAACTTTAATTAGAATATGTAATACTTGCGGCATAATTGCTGTAAAGCTTTATATACAAATCGATCGTTTCAGCTTCTGTAAATCTCTATTTCGAATACGGTAAGAATATTTCATATTTTGTTTTTATCAAACAATTTACGACCGGATAAATTCAATATCAATAAATTAATGTGAAGAAGACGTAGATGAATAGATGCAACCATTCAGTTTTCACATATTATAAGGTGTTTTAATAAAATGAAATAATAGCGAATGATTAAGTACTGAACTCGTGACGGTTTAAAATAAATGGATAGTGGACAGTTGGACGCTCCCTTGAGTTAGACACCATCTTTACCAGACAGACGACTCCTTTATTAATTCATCTCAGGGGAAGAATTTGTAGTTTTAGAGGCAACAGTATCAGTTTATTCAGTAATTCAGCTGCCGAAGAAGGAGTTCTTCTGGCGCCCGGTCCAACTGGTTGAATACAGTGACTGGATCTGACATTGATGTATGTATCTAAATATACTTTGAGACACGTCTTAAGAGATCAACATTATTCTGATGCTTGTCTCCAGACTTGTCTGATTGCCTGTGCTCCGTACAGAATTCTTATTAGTATTTATAGAGTTTTTGAAAGTGACGAGTCATGAAATTTTATTATTGAAATTATGGCGCGATATTGTTTCAGTTTCCATTGAACTTGAAAACGTGTCAATTATATAACAGGAAAATTTCTAATTATAATTGAATTTACAATCAATTCTATAGAGATTGAATTTCTCTTTATACCTCTAGAGATTGTATAATTCGACTTGAAATCTGTTAGACAATCATTGAATTGGAGCGATTTAAACGTCTTTGTCGGCGTATACAGGTGCACCTTCCTGATTTCATTTACATACGTACGCCTAATTAAATCCTATTCTGTATATTCTGTTACTCATTGAAGCCGACTAACCAATTCAATATTAATCTGTTAAATTGTGTACGTATTATATTTGCTCTCTGATAAAACAAAGTAACTCTGTTGGTATAAAGGGGAGGGAAAAATTGTCGAATCAACAACGACCGGCTAGAATTATCAAAATAGAGATGATAAACGAGGACATATGAGTAGGGATACGCACCAGAGATTTTGGCTCAATATCCCTAACCCTATGAGAAGCATTCCCATGACTACGAAACTCACACGTGTACAAATACAGTCTTTTTCTTATCCATGAGGGGCTTGAATAACAGTCAATAGAAACGGAAAAAAAAACACCCAAGTAAATATTACTGTGGGGATTTTTTCATTTAAAATCGCCACCAACAAGCACTTTGATCAAGACTGCCTACTTTTTGTTATCAGTGTTGTTTCCAATTACATAAAATAGAGAGTGGCATGAACGTTATTCTGTTTCATCCTTCCTTTCTAATTACCAGTATTATGAGATTTTGAATTAGATAGAGTTATTGTGGTAACGATCGAGTTGATGTTGAGATAATGGAAATTGTAGGAAAAAATTGAGTATTTCCAACAATTCCGAAATAATTGAGGTGGAAGAATTAGAGTTCATTAAAGGGTATAATAAACTTCAACATTGTGAGATTTATCAAGGATTCACAATTGAATTTTTCAAATTAAATTGTACTAACGCATAAATCCGAATTAATTACTATTTTTGTTTTTGGCATTCTAATTGAGTTAGAAATTAATTTTAATGAATGCGCATTTAATCAGCTAATTATATTTAATTTCAAGCAATTAAATTAGTAATTATCTAGCATTCAGTATCGAGTGAAAGTATGTGTTGGAAAAATTTAAACGCTCCCACTTAATACGTATCGAATTAAGTGGGAAACTAGCTACAAATACCCGTAATCGGTGGATTGTTTGTTTGTTTGATTATTTGAAAGCTGAACATCGTTGTTATTTTGTTGTTGTTGTTGTTGTTATTTGTGTAATCCTTGATTTAGACAAGACAATTTCATCCCTGTGTTATCAAAACTTGGCAAGTTTAAGTTACACTAACATAACTGGCGATTTGCCCTTTTGTATTACTTAAATCCCACCGGATCAAATTAGGATGGAAAGTGTAGAGAAGTCTATGTTGCGGTTATGTATTATTATAGGACTAGGACGGTTGTTAGGTCATAATTGCCTCAATTCATAAACACCCCTCAGCAAAATTCGATATTTTCACTGGGACAAAATACAACAAATTGCACAAATGATACAAGAAAAATTCGAATAAATGTTGTAGAGATAAATTTAATAACCAGATGTAAAAAAAGAGTAAATAGAAATTGTCTGATAGCATGAAAATCAATAGACAGAGCGCTATTTGAAATATGCAAGTGCAAAAATGGTGGATGCGCCGGGCGAAATAAAAAAACCAGAACGTTATTGTACAATTTTACAATTTTATAGAAACTAAACGTACAGATTATTGTTTCATTGTGGTAGTTAATGTACGTTAGATAGGTGCTTTTTGAAACTAAAATTTTTGTATTGTTGTGTGAATATACTAGCTTTTCATTAACTGTTGAAATTTAATGAAATTTCGAATCAATTTTCTCTGACTGCCTTTTTTCGTATTGCTATTAGTTTCCGTTATAATCTTAGTCTATGCATAATGAACGTTTCTTGCATATAAAATGCAAAATAAAAACTTCTATATAAAGATAATATTTATAATCTAGTGGTAAACTGGGTTGTTTAGTCAATGTTTTGAGTCACCGTTAACAATAACAGTAAAACGTGTGCAGAGTTGTGAATTCACATCAGATCCAAAGTAGAAAGTTAAGATGCTCCTATCACTACAACCACTACTAGGAATCATTCCGCCAACGAACCAAGTCTGTAGAATTTCGCCTTAACGTTTGTGAAGTTAGCACCATGGGAATTGTTTTGGTTTACGTGTGCTGCTTTTTATTGTTCTGCTACCAAAGCATAAAGGAATCTCAGTGGAATTTGACGAATTTTTCCATCTATTAAATATTTGATTAAAAATTCTTACTTGTTTCTTTATTTTTAAAAATAAAGACACGCTGGCGTTTTAGAAATTAACCAACTTTCTTCATATCTTAATTAGTACTAGATTTTAATAGCAGTTCTTTAGAAAGTCGATGCAAAGTTTCATAGTAAAGATAATCTTAATTGTAGAACCCTTATTCTTCTATCAGACCAAATCGGAAATTGGATCATTTAATTTAATGTAATAAAATTAAAGTACAATGAACACGAAAGTGTATAAAAGTGGATACATGGTATTTATTGTTAATTGTTCGAAAGGATGTCGTTAATCATTTCTTTTGTTTTGTATTTATTAAACTACACCATGTTTATCATTTGTGATATTTGAAGCGTTCAACGAGTTAGCGAGTCGATACCACCAGCCCCTCTTCTGCCATAAATATTCGTTAATAAATATCTAATAAGGGGAGTTTGCGGCGGCGCGACGTGCTGATTGCCATAAATTCTCGATGGGCAACAATGACAAAAATAAAAACGTTTTGTATTTTCAACAAATGATAATTCTAGCTAAATTTAGTGTTGTATTATCTCTGTTTCTCGTTATATTGATTTTATTTAAAATTAGTGTGGGAAAATTGGGACGTATTTTACTATTCGTGAAACTATCAGTGACGAGCTTTCTCATCGGCAGATTGTATTACACTTACAAAATCCTTTCGACTGAAACTAAAACCATTTCACGTTTATTTATACGATCATTAAAGGATATCTTCCACACTACACACATAACAAGAAGGCTAAATTGTTGAGAGAATTCTGTAACCTATAGTTTAAATTCTCCCTACTCTATGTATGTTATTATGACTGAATAACAACATAGATACAACTATGTTAATAATAAACTAACATCTATGAATTTCAACTTTCCCTATCACGAAAACTGTAATAAAATACTGTAGAGTTGTGGGGAGAAGACATTCTGAATCAAAAAGGACCTTCTAACTATTCTCTAGAGATGGATCAACGTAAATCCGAGTTGTTTTATCGGATTATTTCGCCTATCTCCGGCAGATGTTCAGACATTAAATTGCAGTTATTTTTATTGATTCGTTAAAATATATCCACAGAGGATTTTATCTTTAAGACATATCCTGATGCATTGTTTCTTTTAGGTTTTAAAAGGATTTCTCTTATAGTTGATTTACAACCGTCTAGTTCAATACACATATGGGATCTATAGTTTTTCGATTTTCTCCTTTTTTGTTGTTGTTTTCCAATAATAAAACACTAAAAATTGTTGACACGAAAATGTATAGAGAAAATGTCAAGCTTGTACTTTATCTTGAAGGAAATAGAATAGGGTTGATCAACGGCTGACTTGCTTCATTAAAGAACTGAGAATGACACAATCGATTCAACACCTAATCGATAGAATTTAATCAAACAGAATTACGGTTAGTAAAATAATAAAAAATGACACGATATAAGATGCTCTAACACAGATATATGTTGGAAATTATTGAGCGTGAAATTTGATTTTTATTCTACATCCCATTTTCTTATTACTTTTCTTAATATATCCAACGTCTCTAATAGAAAAGTCCGTAAAATTAGTTATAGTTACTTGTCTAGTTCTATTTTATTGTTAGTCGTTCTACTCCCAGTTGATAGCTAACATAAAAATTGATTTTTCCACACTCATGATTTTAATGAAAATGTGCTTCATGTCTCTGTAAAAATGCAATAAACTTTCTTTGTCAATCTGATACGATTATTTAGCCAGTAGTGTTGGTTTTTTTCTCTAACAAGATTGTTCTTCGACAAACAGGAGGTGTGACTTGGATAAGTTTTTCTAAAGTTTATCGTGTCCGGTCAGAAAAAAGTGTCCCTAGAAAATACTTTTGACTTGATCATCCCGTCCATTGTTGATATCTCTAGAGAGACGCCAACAAATTTCTCAAATCAACTGCCTTTGGGCGTGTGACAATCAGAGTCACACCAGTGAAACATCAAAAAGATGAACCTAATGATGATGATGACGGTGTTAAAAAGAAATAATACCAACTATATTCCCATCACTGTTTATAATGTTATATAGAGGTTGTTATATCTATAGAGTATGCAGATTTGTACGCTGTTTGGGATAGAAATTAGCTCTTACTTTACGCCAACGGCATGATGTAATTGAAAAATTGGATTTCGCACTCGACAGAGCTTAAAGGAGGTATCAGCAGATTCCGACTTTTCAACAGAGATGTTTGATTAAAAAAAAACTTTATATTTTGCAGATTTTGTTCTAGTATTATAGAAATTGGTAGCTGATATGGCATTCTCTTAACAGCCAAGTAATAAAAGTTTTATCCGTTTTCAGTTAATGGGAAATATAAAAATTTATCTCAACTTTAACAATAATAAGAGCAAGGGATAAATTTTCATAATATTCCATCGATTATAAAACGTAAACATTGATGTACTGGCCAATGGAACAAAGCAAATCCAACGACAAGTTTTATAAAACGAATCTATCCCTTATCTGCGATAAAGGGTGGGATCAATTCACTGACAATTCTAAAGATCGCTTTTGATATGTAAATAGTTTGTAATTGCAACTGGGGTCCCTTTGTTAGATCAGCGCTAGCAATGCAGAGCCCTTAGGTCTGTAACACCCTTACAAAATAAATCATCATGTACAGTTTAATAAACAAGAAAGTCTGTTTAATACATAAAAAAAAACTAATTCAGTTTGGTTTACAAACGACAAAAAAAATCTAACCATTTCAGGATACACTCCTGAGATGGTTACAACACGTAGTATTCTCGTCATGTTTACTGCAGGCGCGATAAACTAACTTACAATAATTCATTTTATTTCTAAGACGATACCCGATGGGAAATCATGAAAAAAATTACATCGTGTGATCTATATAATGAAAAGTTTATCGTTCAATCAATTGGAATTCATGAAGTTCTTCTTTATAAAATGTAATATTGGAGCTTTTTTTATAATTTCTTCCATTCAGTTGAAATTATAGAGTCACGTACTATTAGATTGGGACAATTCAATGTAATAAGATTACAGAGTTTGGAATGAAATCGTGCAATTCTTTAAGAATATTGACACTTAATCTCCTCCCTCGTTCTTACAATAATCGTAATTGTTATTTGATAAAATAAAACGTTTATAAATGAAAAGAACTTGTATTTAATTTAGCTAAACGGTTCTGTAGTTGGAATATACAGTCGGGTATGCATAGTTTTAAATATTTTATCGTTAGTAAATGTTAATTGTTAAGTAAAGCTCCTGTTAACATGCTTAGTACGCTCTAGGGAGTAGCCCCTAAATTTGACAATTTCCCATGAGTCCTTGTACAATGAAGTAATATAATTATTTGAGAAACGTTTGGGAATTAAATACCATTTAAAACATGTGACATTTAATTTTATACAGAACCAACAACAAGCAGCATAACTAGTTCTATAGAAGTCCAATTATTGTCAGGATTAAACAAAGGAAAATTATTGAGGTGTTGGTATAAAAGAGTCGAAACATGACTGGGAGAAAGTACACACGCAAATCAAACATTTGTAAATTTCTACATAAAACAAATT
This sequence comes from Mylabris variabilis, assembly GCA_037464815.1. Taxonomy (NCBI): domain Eukaryota; kingdom Metazoa; phylum Arthropoda; class Insecta; order Coleoptera; family Meloidae; genus Mylabris; species Mylabris variabilis. Next base: position 9,098 of record JAZBGW010000624.1, on the reverse strand, counting down.
ATTGTTGCTCGTCTTAGAAATGATGATTGTGCAAAAAAGAAACCCGCATATATTACAAGCTAATTATTTTAGAAATAATGGTTACGTGACTGTTAGAGAAAATTCAGCAATTACCGATACTCCCCATTACTTACATGAGACTTGACGGATTGTTTTCTTAGATATTCACATCTTATATTCGGATATAACGCAATTGTGTTTCTGATAAATCGCTATAACGCTTCCCGGTTGACATGCCTTAAATACTGTTACACCACAATTTTTCTGACTGACACCTAAGGCAATCAGTTGTAAAAGCGTTTAAATTACTAACATATAAATGCAATCGAATTCTTATCAAAGATTGAAGAACATTTTGCGTTCACGTAACCGCATGGTTTAAAATTAGAAAACATTTAGAATATGCTTGTAACTGGGCGGGTAATTCACGCGATTCCTTCGAAGAAATGAAATTCTTCGTTTCAAAACTTGTCTTAAATGTCTAGTGAAATCATTGAAATTATTAATTATTCGAAATTTCCGGTCGATCTAAATTGCTGTTGTGTATAAAAATTGAAAATTCGATCCGACTTAAAAACGTTATTTACCCCTTTTTAATACGGATAAATTTCCATTTGGTATTGTTTAATGCCCGAAAATTACCCAATATTTTCTCAATTATTCTCCCAGTTTCTCTTCGGTATTTAATTCACTCTAGTTGGTTTTTAATTTGGTTTGTACATTCCCACATGTACCGACCTTTTTCTAATTCTATACGTCTTCTCGTCTATAAATTGGAGGTATTTCAAGATTTAGGGACAGGTATATAACTTAGTTTTATGTCCATTATCATATGCCATCCCTTTTCTGTATCGCAAATATTAGACAATGGGGAAAAATCATTTATTTTCATATAATTAAGTATAGCGAAACTGTGAAACATGGCAGGCTTGGTGACAGAACTGTACCGGACTATAGTGACGGTTTCAGTTGAATTAGTTTCCTGGTCGGTGATTAATGTTGTTTTGACTCTTAACTCTACCACGTACATTCTGGATATTTATTAAAGCACCTTATCAGAGTGTGGTATGGTCAGAGAGTGACATGCTACAAATAAAACATATTATACAGGAAATTTCAGGAGACTAGCCAAGTTTATTATGCCGTTATTGCATACATGTAACAATAACAATTTCAATAATAGCCGTCTATTAAAACAAACGATCAAATAATAAATCCATCCTCAACGAGGAGCTTTCGAGCGAAGAAAAAAAAATAAATTGAGAACGAAGCGCAACATTGGCCTCAAATGCACCAGTGCTATAGGAATGCTAACGGAAATTGACGGGTATATAATGTAGCGGATTTCCTAGAGTACTTCTTACTCTTATTGGTCTTAAAAGAGGATAAAGATTTGATATAAGGGCGCATTTTCAAATTATCCTCCTTAATAATCAAATATCTTTTTCATTGTAACCGGAAATTCCAATAAAGCCTCCTCATTTTGTATACATTTTTATTTCCATTTCAGTCGACTTTTGTTCATTTTAATTATTCATGAAAAACGAAACGGCATTGAAATTCGACTTTGTCAGTAGATAAACAAATACCATATTGATAGTAGTCGTCTTTGTTTCCCATTTCGGCAATGATTCGCTCTTTCTCTGTTTTCGACTGAAATTTTAATTAAAAAAACTTAACGTTGGTGTCGATTCGAGTGTTCATCAAGACTTGCTGATAATATTCAAATCGTATTTATAGAAAAGCGATAATATTAAAATTTTCCACCATCATTGTTGAAATTTGAATTTATGTAGACGAGAAAGTAACCGTTATGGGTGTATTTCAGTTAATTGCCATTTTTTTCAGGAAATTTTAAACGATCAAACGGGAACAACTAATGACCCTATATTTTTTCTCCCACGTTCCATTTATAACATACACGAATGAACTGGATATGTCTTGTTTTACAGGGAATTTACAGTTGATTTATCAGTTCCAACGATTTTTCAGGTTGGTAAAATCCAAGCTGACAACGTCGTTTTTTTTTACTGGTGAACGTTTGAATATCAACGCGACACAATAAATTTTTCATGCACCATTCTCCATTTAGTTGAAATCGATAGAAAAACAAACTCGATTTTTATAATATAGAAATTTTACGACTATCCACATTTATCTAATGTGTTGAATGCGAAATCTATTGAGGAACTATAAATACGAGTTTGATTTTTCAGTTAAATTAGAAATGAATATAACATTAGTGAATGTGTTTAATATTCCTCGCTAGTGATTTTCGTAGATTTAGTTTTGATTTGACTGTCTGACTAGTTTCGTGATTGGAATACGAATGATTGGACTGTGAAGTTATATATTGGATGATTTCATATAGCAATTTTTCGTTTATTATCACCGAGTCATTTCGAAGTCTTCGCTTTGATATTTTACTAATTCACTTCGAAAACGTCCCATCTTAGGGATTTATTATTTCTCATTTCGTCTTTAATTATTTCCCTTGTTTCACTCAAATCTAGAAATGAATCTTGTACAGTCCATTGGTTGGGAAGACAATATAAATGAGTTTTTTTTTATCTTTATAACATTTAGCCTTCTCCCTTTCAGATAGATTAAATTGCGTCCAATAAAACCGTCCTATATTTAATTTTATATTATACAACAATTCGTAAGCCTTGTATTGTATTTAATGCAAATCAGTAAAGTTTACAACACGTGCCAGGACCAGGATTATAATACAAACATAGATATAACTATGGTAAAAGGGTGTTGAGTTTATACCATGGATCTGATTCGATTCTATATGTGTAGCATATAAATTCAGTGTGTTTGTGTATTTGTTATCAGAAACCAGAAATGGAACGTTTCAGCAATAGAGGGTGAATGTTAAAGTGAAACATTGGTACGTGTCCGACCACCCACCCCCCACACACTCACGCACTTGAACACAATGTAAACAGGACAAAATACAACCCACCATCTCTTTATCCTGTTGGTTATTCGGTACTTTGGTTGTTGTCTGATTATTGCCATACTAACGTTTATCGCATAACCGACTATTATTAAAATTAGATTGATATGAATGGATATTATCAGTGTTGGTATTGTTTGATTGTTGGATTAATTCGGGATAAAAGTATTATATAATTAAACAATTGTAATTATATTAATAAATATTCATTCCATAGTAAATAATATTGCATTATTGCAATTGTTGCAATTAATCATTAACAAACAGAAATTTATTTGGAATAGTTGCTGAATTCTAACAATTTAAATTGAAAATACGACAATATTACCTAGTTAGAATTGTATTCTTTGTTCCAACATAATAAAAAAAACCTTCAACGCTGCACAAAATAATTGCACTACTATTATTGTTATTGTTTCTCAGATTGTTATTGTTCAGTTATTTATGATATCTCTATATTTAATAACTTTCCACATTCTATAATGTTTTGTTGTGGGAGATTTATTGATGTTACTAGAAAGTTAAATTCATTGTTGTTCAAACAAATCAAAGATGAATATGTAGTGTAGCATTAACGATGATCGATTTTCTAAATAGTAAGATTACAGCCCCTTTGACAGGCTATTAAATTAATTTACAACTTATCCAGGGGCGGACTGGCTGGTCGGGCGATGGAATACCACTTTCCAGATAGGAAACTGCCTTTGTGGTAGTCCACTCATAAAATGCTTAAAGTAATTCAAGTTGATGAAAACGATCGTTTATAACCAGAGTTGGTGCTATATTTTGTGGCGGCCTGTGCAAAATAATGAAGCAGGGCCTTCTCTCATATGAAAAATATAAACCGGTTTTTCTTATCCTAATTGGGCTTGTTTTAGCGAGACTTTGCCTTAAATCTATCTAAACGTGGACTTACAGACATTTAAGTATAGACCTGTTTATGAACCCAAATGTATGTAAGCGTAGTTCGATGTGAGCAAAAGTTTTACTAATTGTAAGGCGAAATTACACAGAGAAAGAAAAGCTGGGCCTAAAGATATCTCATTTTCATATGTTAGTAGTAAATTCGCTATAAAACTGATAACTTAGGACTACAAAGACAGTCTAAAAGTCTCCCAATTTTGCCTTTTTAGAGTCAACAATAAAATTCAGTTAAGACTGATAATTTACAATGAAAATGTTTTCAAACATCGACTCAAAAATTCACTAAAATTGATTACTTTTGAGTATTCGATAAAAAAAAATCGCTAAAAATTCTGATTTGGAAGGAAAGTGTTTAAAAATCATAGATAAAAGTGGAAACCCAATTGAAAATCTGATTAAAAGTTTCCGAATAGATTTCCTTATAATTCATTACAAAAATTCGCAAGAAATCAATGCTTTACGATTTATTCCTAAGTCCAAACTAAAAGTGATGAATTCAGTTCAAAAATTGAATTAAAACTTTCTAAATCGTTCCTTTTTTACAGTTAAATAGAAACAAATTTTGGAATTGATGATTTCTAACGAAAATGTTTTAAGATCTAGACTAAACTTGCCTACATTGTTCCCCTACTTAAGAGCACGATGATTCACTGCAAAGTGATGCTCCAAGACGAAAGTGTCTCAAAACTTGTACTTCAACTCGAAAATTCTCCTCAAGAAGCGATTAGAAGAGTTGAAACCTGCTCCTCTGCACAATTCGCTTACAAAATTCGATAAAAATTGAATGTTTAGCAAAAAAAATGACTTCAAATCTCAAAAATTCTCTAAATTTGAGGGTCCGTTTACCACTATATAATTGGCACATCCATCATCTCGATCGTGTTTTTAAGTAACGAATTTTGTTAAAATACATACTCCCATATTGGTCATATTACACCGGACCATTCACTCAAAGCCAGTCCGCCCCTGAACTTATCCGTAACGTAATGAAGTTGAAACTTTCTTCTATTGTGAAACTCTAATGTTTCGATTTCCTATCGTCCAGTGAAATAGAATAATATTGGATTTCATTCGGAATTGGATAATATTACAAATTATAGAAGAGGATCAAATAAATAATTTCTGGAAGTAAACCTGAAACTTCGTTGAGTATTTCAGGCTGTATAACACTAATTACAAATTAAATAAATTAATCATGCTTTCTAATGTCCGTTCAGACAAATTGATTAAGGGACACAGAAACCATCAACGCCTCTAACAAGTATCGATAAGAGTTGAATGGTAGAAATTAGACACGGCATTATTTAGTGAACGTGGCAGTTTGATCGATCTTAATGTTCTTAAAGAATTAGTGAACGTCAATTTGTTGGAGTAGTTACACAACAAACTCATCATCTTGACACGAATGTCAATGCTCCTATAATATTATAGTATGCATGTATTGTTTATCAAGATTAAAGCGTATTTAGGAGACAAATAACGGGTACAGCATTGTAAACATTGATCGTACAATTCACCAGTAATTGGTTTGGTGTAAGGCGAAATGAATAACAATAACGAGCTGACTGGAACAATGACAATCCAAAATTTACAATATATACTTAAGATACAATTGTCTTTATTTGACATTGTTTTCCAATATGTCAACTCCGGTTTTGGTAGCAATACAATAATAGTTTCTATTTGATTATTGTATTATTTTCAATTTTATTGGACTGTCATTATTGCGCAACAATCAAGCTTTTATAACGAAAACATATCAGATAAAATTGTCGCATGTTCTAGTTGGTTCACATTATCGAAAAATGATTACTGTTAGATACTCAATAGTAGCGTTGTGCAATAGATTATTTAGTCTTATCTAGATACAGATAATAGATAAATGCCAATTTTTTCATCTATACAGGTGTTTTTTTTAAGATGTGGCCTATTTTTATGAAATTCCTATTGTTACCGAGCGATTTGAAAAATATTTGAAGGATTTGTAGGGCAGCCCCAGGAGCCCATTTCAACGAAATTAAAACCTCGTAGCTCATTTGGAAGTAGGTCAAAAATCGTTTCTGACGATGTCGGGATTTTGAAAAAGTGATTAAACACGTAAAACGACTCGAGGATCCTCTCAACATTGATTTTTTTGGTTTTTCTCCATTTTATTCTGAAACAGGTGGAAATGTTTCGCATTTTCTCTAGAATACAATGGTGAAAAACGAAAACAATCAATGTTGAGAGGGTGTTTGAGATATTCTTAATCGTTTTACGGGTTTAGATCATCTAGCGTAGAAGTCCTTGTGCGCTAATTTCGACGCTATGGGAGGTCGATACGAGGTGGAACAGCCTGTATACGGACAATACTGCTTAAGAGATTTAAATCAATCATGAAAGTATTTCTTTTACGATATCCGCGCAAATATCGAATATCAATTAAATTCCAACAACGATCCATTACAAAAACGGAAATATTAATTTTTAATTTTTCCAAATGGCACTCGTATTGATCACAACATGTCCAATGAATAATTCAAGGAGTACGAAATTTGTTGAAACGATTCGATTTTAATTGAATTCTATTGCGTTTTGTTGTCGATGTGGTAACCGCAAAGCTATTAAAAGTTGAATTAAAACAACTAGATCGATAATGCACTTTTTGAATATCCCACACATGTAGCCAATATAGAGAATTGTTGAATTTCGTGTATTGAGATAGATATGGAGATCAGCAGTGGCTGACTGGGCCGCTGGGCAACCGAGAAAATGCCCAGTGGGCCGTATCCAAAAAGTGCTTTTTTGGCGAACAATGCATACAAATGTCCTTAAGGTCAGGGCTGTCGCTAGCACTCAGGCAACGACAAAGTTACGACTCAGTCTCATTTAATATATGTTCAAAAAATAAGATGGGTACTTTCGTTATAAATCACCAGTTTTTTATAAATTCTTGCTAACAATTAAGCTGAGAAGGAGACATCTTAGAAACTTTTAATCTACATATTATGTAGCTAAATTATTGACTGTTAGTCTGGGTTTTAAGAAGTAATTGTAATATAACACAGATTTATAGCGAATTTTTGCAATAAATTGTACAAAAATCTGTTTGGATCGTTTTAATCGATTTTTGATTTGAACTCTCGACTTTCATTCAAGATTTACGGACATTTTCCTCCTAAATTATAATTTTTAACAAATTTTGTTATCGAATTGTCAAAAGTAGGAGATCTAGTTCAGTTTAGATGGATTTTTTAAATAAACTCTTCAATTTTAATTAAATTTTGTTCTTGAATCAAAAAATCTGACATTATTGACATGTTTTTGCACTAAAATCGCAACGTTTCGGTGAATTTTTCATTGAATTATAAAAAGAGGTCACTTTAAGTTCATTTACCAAATAAATTCTAATTTTCTAATCTACATTTTGAGATATTTGTGTTTAAATCTTCCATTTTTAACTCCAGTTTTAAATCATGGTCAGACTAAGATTTGGAAAACTTTTGGTCAATTCTTGAGCCACATTCTCATCTTTGGTTTTAGATTTTGAAACATTTTGATTACAAACCACCAGTTTTTCAACTAATTTATC
>JAZBGW010000623.1:0-20514 GCA_037464815.1 Mylabris variabilis | reverse complement strand
AAAATTGACGTGCGTTGGATAGAGCATTTCATGGTGCATGCTCTAAAGCTTTCAATTTTGGGAAAATGTGTTAAAATTCTGAATGGCAGATAAAACTCTTGGACCCTGTTTTTTCGTACATTTTCCTTCATAACTGGCTAAAACTTGGCCAATATTTTTGATTTTCAGTATGTATCAGGTGAATTTAGAGAGAAAATTGAAAGAGCGTTCCAAATCTTTAAGAATTTTCTAGATATGTTTGTTAATTTTTCGATAATTGAAGCAAAATTTAAAAGAAATTCCAACAGTGATGCCATGCATAATTTTCAATATAGAAAATCATACTCTCGGATTTAGAAAGATAATGTGAAAGCCGAGGACACGAAGCTCGCTTAAAATCGAATTTTAAAAATTGAGTTTCAGGCAAAATGGGAAAACCGTTTTCACCACCTATTATTTAGAAGCATTAAAATTAATTAATTTGTTTTTTTGATTGATATGAAGGTATCAGAAATTTTATCTACTTTACGACCATCTCATTATAATAGAAAATATTTTGAAAAGCTGCCTGGAAATTTGATTTTCAATAGGCGTTGTTTCTTGTTATTGTAATTAACTTCGTCATATAGCAGATAGAGGGTGTCGTGTTTTATGTCTGTCCACTTTGTGTAACAACTCAATGTTGCTAGACGTCGTTTGCATTTATAAATGAGACCACGCCTCCTGTTTCTATTGGATTCAGTTCTTTCTTGTTCATTCTGAATTCTGTTTATTTATTCCAATTTGTTTTTCACCGGTTGATGTTATTGCCGTTGTATTAACGAACGCTATAATTTTCTGTTTCATATTTACAATTGCAGCATTGACTTTTATAAATAATTAAATGGAAAAAAAAACGACTTCTGGCAACATTGAATTTTCAAACACAGTGGAGAGACATACAGTCACTAAATATATACAGTACCGCAAGATCCGCCATGTTGGTTTTGAAATTTACGCGAGATATTCAAAAATTCACGTGACACACTTGAATTTGAAATTTTGTTGCTATAGTGCGATACAAGACACCCTACAATAACAAACTTTTTCCACGTATACTACTAGAACATGATTTAAAAGAACCTTTAAAGTGAGGGTCATTACAAAATTATTGTGAATAAATAAAATATGGGGCTCCTAATAATCTTGGTGCTACACTGGAAGTTCGCCAAATAATTAATTATAATAACAAATGCCGCCATGTTGGTTCTAAAATTTGCTTTTCTCTCTCTCTCTCTCTCTCTTTTTCTAACACATTGGCCCATAGGGTTGCGGTACTGTATGTATTTAGTGACTGTAGAGAGACATGAATGACTGCACCATCTATCTGGTATATTACGAAATAAATCACAATAACAACAAACAACGCCTATTGAAAATCAAATTGCCAGGCAGATTTTCAAAATATTTTTCACTCATAATAATATGGACGTGAAATAGATAAAATTTGCGATATTTTCGTACCAATCAAGAGGCAAATTTATTAATTTTAATACTTGTAAATAATAGGTGAAAAAGGGGTTCAAATTTTTTCTGAAACTCACTTAATTTTCAAAATTCGATTTTAATCGAGCTTCAAGTCCTCGGCTTTCACATTACTTTTCTAAATCCAAGAGTATGATTTTCTGTTTTGAAAATTATGCATGGCATCACGTTTGAAATTTTTTTTAAGTTTTCTTCAGTTATCGGAAAGTTGACAAACAAATCAGAAAAATTCTCAAATATTTGGAAAGCTGTTTAAATTCGCTATCTAAATTAATTGAAAATTATTGAAAATCAACAATATTGACTAACTAAGACTTTTATCTGCCATGCAGAATTTTATCACATTTTTCCAAAATAGAAAGCTTTAGAGCATGCACCTTGAAATGCTCTATCCAACGCACGTCAATTTTTGACAATATCTTAAAAAACATGTTTAAACGTGACTATTTTCGCAAGCCGAATCGACATTCAGGCTGTTTTCTTTTTAAAAAATTGGTAAATTCTTATCAAACTCCTATTATTTAGCAAACAATTTGAAAAATATTTCAAGGATTTATAGGAGGATGTCTAGAAATCATCTTAGCATAATTAGAACCTCGTAGCTCATTTGGAAGTTGGTCAAAAAATGCTCGTTTCTGACGATGTCGCGATTTTCAAAAACGAACTAAATACGCAAAACGACTTAGAATAATGACTCGCCAATCCTCTCAACATTGATTTTTTTAGTTTTTCTCCATTTTATTCTGAAACAGGTGGAAATGTTTTGCATTTTCTCTAGAGTGCAAGGAAAAAAAATCGAAAAAATCACTGTTGGGTGGGCTTACGTGTTATTCTTATAGTCGTTGTGCGTGTTTTGCAAGTTTTTGAAAATTGCGACGTTATTCTAAATAAACTACAAGGTTCTAATTTTGTTAAAAAGGTCTCCAGGGCTTCCCCTACAAATCGTTGAAACGTTTTTCGAATCATTCGCCGGCTAATAAGAGTTTCACAAGACCACTTAAAAAAAAAGTCCGATATACCCTTAATTACTGTTTTTTTTCTTCATTATTTATTTATAGGTATTGGTGATATAATAAAACGTGAACGTCCAATGATTATAACAAAACTATCAAATATTGGAGTACGTCGTGTATCTGTACAAAACTATCATGCATCGGTTTTAACATTAGATGGACGTGCATTTATATGGGGTAGAAATAATTATAATCAAGTAACAATTGATGTTAATATCGATCAAAGTTCACCAAAATTGTACAATTATTCAAAAGATGAACGTATCAAAGATATAATCTGTGGTGAATATTATACAGCTCTATTAACAAATCGTTTAAATTTAATTTATTTTGGTAAAGAATATGAAACAACATCAATACGTACAACAAAAAAATTATATAATCTACAATTAGATATGGAAATATCGAATAATAATGATGGTGATAATAATGATAAAATAGGTATATGTCATAATTTATTATCAAGTCAACAATTTACATTGTTGAATATTTGTAAACAATCGCATGATTTTATTGATGATTTTCTATTCAACGAACAGAAATTCTTAGAAGAAATGCTAACTGTACAAGTGAATATTATTAAACCATTACAAAAGAAGAATATCAACAGTTTTAATGCTGGATTATATGAGAATTTATGTTTGAATTATACGAATTTATTGTATTTTTATGCAACAAATATACAATCATTATTAGAACATAGTAATGGAACGATCTCATTGAATGATATTATTCTATTTAGAAATTTAGATGAATTTATTTATATTTATAGAAATTATTTAAAAACAATCAATGACATTATCAGTATTGATGGCTTCCATAACATATCGAAATTAATTGAATTATCACAGAATTTCTACAAATTACGTCCGGATATTTGTACAACAAAAAAAGATAAAAACAATGATGAATTGATTATATCAACACTATTACAATCACCAATGTTACGTTTCGATGATTATACAACAATAATTAATAATTATATAAAATTGATTAATGATCGATACGAATTGAAAACGAAATGGTTGGATTTTGTTGAACAACAAAATTTATTGAAACAACAATCGGAGATGACACGTGAATTTTGGCAAAATTCAGGTAAATCGATTAATTTCTTAAAAATACCAACAAGACGTCTATTACGCGACAGTCATAAATATCCAATTTATTTGAATAATGCTAGTCGTTTTACTACCCATTGGTTTATATTGTTTTGTGATTTATTTGTACATATGAACGGATCAACGCCGCATTTACACAATTTAACAACAATATGGTTGGAACCACAACAAGATGAGACAACACAACAATATCAAATTTGTTTAAAAATGCCCGAAGATACATTAATTCTATATACAAATCAAGCTGAAGATAAAATTGAATGGTTCCATATATTACAGAATGCAATTAAGAACGCATTAAATAAGAATGAAGCATTACAACCACCAACAGTACGTAATGGTACTTACCAATTTATTAAGAATGGTTTCTATAAAGACGCCACATATACTGGCCGTTGGTTAAATGGTAAAATGCACGGTAATGGCAAATTATTATGGCCTGATGGTAAAGTGTATACAGGACAATTTAGTAATAATCAATTGTGTGGTTATGGTATTATGGTAATACCCAATGTTGGTACATATGAGGGACAATGGAAGGATAATCAACAGAATGGTTTCGGTATTTTTACATATACAAATACGGATATATATCGGGGATATTTTAAAGATGGACAACCGCACGGTCATGGTTTCTTACGTAAAGGTAATTTTATGGCCAATGCTGCATCGTTCTATATCGGTGATTGGGTATGTGGTATGAAGAATGGTTATGGTGTTATGGATGATATTGTATCCGGTGAGAAATATATTGGGAATTGGTTGGATGGTAAAAAACACGGTAATGGTTTGATTGTCACTTCGGATGGTATCTATTATGAAGGCATTTTCAATCAGGACACACTCACAGTAATTGATTTTATCGTGTGTTTTTTTTTAGAGGTGGTCAATTGACTTATACTTTAGGAATCTTTAGGGGGGCCGCTGGAGAACATTTTAGCAAAAATAGGACCCCGTTGCTTGTTGAAAAATGGGTGAAATCAAATAGAACTTTCGAATATGCAGCAAGGTTTAGGAACCTTGTGCACCCGCCAAGTGTTAAAATACTGTAATACGTTCGTAAGATTTAGATTTTTGAAAAAAAAAATTAAAAAGTTACAAGCCGAGATTGACCGTGAAATATTGAAACGCAAAAGTGGCTCACCTCCCTGTGTCGGTCATTGTTCTCTCCCATTAGTTTCTTATGAACGTCTATAAACCAGTGCTTCTCAACCCCTGGCACAGAAACTGATATTGGTTCGCAGAAGACTTTTACACGCCCAAAATAAACATTTTCTCACCAAAAACAGAATAAATTGTTTTTTTGTAAAAATTATTGGTCCTTAACGGTCTAGCACAAAATTTACATGTCGACAGTAAGAAGAACTGTTTGAATACCCTGGAAAATTTTGTTATAACAACGATTCAGTTTGTTTATCTAAGAAAAAAAAATTACACATACGTGCCTAAAATGTAAACGAATGCCTACACATAATTTAGTTATTATCTGTTTGTTTTTTTACATTAAAAGCGAGAAATGAAAAAAAAGTATGACGAATTCAAATCTCGATTTTTTCTAAAGAACGAAAATTGCATCAATTTAAGACCCTTCTAGAACATTGTAAACAGTATCAGGGTTGGCCCGTTTAATCATAAAGGAGCGCGTTGAAATTTTGAACTCTTTTTTACCTTATTATTATTATTATTTTTCGAATCTATGAGGTTGTCAGGACTTTACAATTTTTCTGATTCTCTACCTTTCATTGAAACTAATAGAAATCGCCTAAATTTATTTGTTTATAAGTATCCAATGTCAATTACTGTCCGGTCGTTTTATCGAGGCGAAAATTGACGCAGGTGGGTTTGTTTTAAGAAGTAGTAGATGAATCTCTAATATGTTTTAACAAATGAGAAACATTGAACCTCCACCATAGGCGCCATAAGCAGACAACAAATGAACCATCGAAAAAGTTTCAATATTGAAAGAAAGTAAGTAACAAGTATTCTATGGGGCAAATTAGTAATATTAATGTTGACCGTTTAAGTTTTAAAAATGTTGTACGGTAATATATTTTTTTAAAATAGTCATTATACAAATACTTCTAAGATATTCTAAAACAATTCTAGAGGCAGTCCTGCCGTCAGAATTTTGCTAGAGCGCATCCAAGACTTTCGCCTCGATAGAACGACTGGTCAGTATATTTTTCTTAATTAGGATAAAAATAGACCAGCTGAAGCGGCGTATAACTAGTGCATTTCAATTTTTTACACGATACACGAAAAAAATGATTCCCAATTTTTTCAGGATACAGTGGGCGAAAACAAAAAAAAAAACTAATTTACGAGGATCTTTGAGTCATTTTAAGTTATTTTACATGTATAGCTGGAGTGGTGAAAATTTCGATATTGCCGAAAAAAGTCGTTTTTTGACAGACTTCCAAATGAGCTACGGCGTTCTACTTTTGATGATCTCTGGCAACCCCTCTAAAAATCCTTAAAGTATTATTCAAATCGCCCGCCTATTATTAGAAATTTAGTTCGAATTGACCACTTTTAAAAAAACACCTGTATATCTAATATTTTAATTTAAAAAAATTAATCTTTAATGTATTTAGGGTCAAGGTGTGATGATTTTAGAAGATGGTACCCATTACGAAGGTGAATTTCGTGGTATTGGTTTACTAGCAGGTAAAGGTATTCTAACTCTACCATCTGGTCATACAATTGAAGGTAATCTAACTGGTACATGGAATGAAGGTATAAAAATCTCTAATGGTATATTCAATCGGAATCAAGACAATAAATTACCGAAATCATTCAAAGAATTCTGTACACCTGTCCAACAGAAATGGAGGGCGTTATTTCGGCAATGCCATCAAATTCTCGGTATACCATTCGATGTAAATAATAAAAATAATACAACAAAACCATTAGATACACAAAAAATATGGCAGAATGTTGCCATCTATCTATCGAATGCTGCTAATATATCGAAAATCGGTAAATCAGAAAAGTATAAATTTCAAAATAGTTTGAATCAATTAGATATAATACCACCGTACGGACGTGAGAAATTAGACGTACAAACATTCAATGAAATTAAGAATTATTTAAATAAAGCATTCGAGAGTAATTTTCATCCATTAGGATCATTATTGAATGATCTATCTGAAGCATATGCGACAACATATGAAGGTAGAGTTCATCCATTATTGCTAAGTCATGCAATTGGTGAATTGCATTATATTTGTAAACGTTTATATGAAATTGTCAAATTTCTATTCCCAGCATTACCTGTATACGAGAAAGATTGTCTTGTTGAAAGTGAATATGGGTAATTTTTCGACATATTATAATTTAACAATTAATTATTCAATAATTTTAGTGATAAAGTTGTTAATTATCAATCATTGTTGTACCCGTTAATTCTACCAAAAGTTCATCATCCATTATTCAGTTTGTTTACATTGAAGAATGAACAACAGGAGCGACAATATAAGAGAACTCTAATGGATTGGAATAAACAATCGGATTATACTTTAATGTCGTTTCTCTCAGTCGATCAGTACCTACGTTTTTATTACTTTATCCATTTAATTAATTAAATAAAACTTATTGTTTTAGAAAATTCATTAAACTCGACGACGATAATTCGCCAAAAAATCACATATTCGAAGAGGCAATTGAGACACTACAACAATTAAAATCGACCTTTTCACCAACTGAAAAACTGTTGGTGATTAGACAGACTGTTGAAAAGATGACACCAGTAGTACAGGAATTATTAGGCAAACAATATGTATGGAATATGGATGATTTATTTCCAATATTTTTATTTGTTGTCGTACGAGCTAGAATACCAGATTTAGGATCAGAATTGGATTTTATCGATAACTTTATGGATCCTAGTCTGGAAAGTGGTGAATTGGGTATTATGTACACAACATTAAAGGTAAATATTATTTAATTAAAACACATTTATTGAGGATATAACAGTGAATTTGTAGGCATGTTACCAACAAATTCTTCAAGAGAAAACTTTTAGCTATTGATAATTTAAAAAGATACCAAATCCGTCAAATATTAGATTATTTTTTTAATTCAAATTAAACTGTAATAAAAATGTTTTAATTTTTATATATTTTATTATGTTGTTAATATTAGGAAAACATATCAAAAAAATTGTGCAATATTTTATTAACTTTCATCTATTTTATGTACCTGATTTATTATTTATCTCCTTTACTGACAATCTTGGAATATTTATCAATAAATTGTGCAATATTATCAAGTTATTTCAATTAAAATAATTGTTACGGCGCCACTGTTTCAAGTAGATCAATTGTACACTCAGTAGGTCTAATATTCAGATCGATTGACACCAAGGCCTACTTGATTTTTCAGCTCAATGCTGTCTAGCAAACTTGCACTTTTTTTAAAATTCTGTAAGAAATGCCAATCTTGGCCACATTGGCGCTAGTTACCAGTGTTACCACCGCATGAAATAGTAATAATCAGTATTTTTGTCTCTATTTTATTGTCATAAATTATATCATTTGAATCATGCCATATGAGATGAGTAAAACTGAGATGAAAATACTAGCCATTTTTTTCATACGGTGGTCATGGTATCGTGGTAACCATAGATCTATAGTATACATATATGGATAGCGCATTGACTTTAAATTTAGTGGCCAATATAATTAGGCAACCCAAATTACTACCGCTAGGCAAAATAATGTATTAGAAAAATGAACCAGATTGCTGTTATTTCCAAAATGTTTCTCATTAAATATTTGATTTCGAAAAAGAAAACTAGTAAGTATTTAATTAGTCTATAATTAATATTATTTCTGTCAATTTACATAAAACCCTTCAATCAATGAGATATTTAATGTGTTGCCTAAGCGGATAGCATGCTAGGCGCATATCTATCCTATACCTCAGATTAAAAAATGGTACTTGACTTTTCGTCTTAGGATTTCATCCCCTATCTACCCCTAAGAGGAATTGTGGTACTCACGGGACATGCTGTATAAATACTAAATCTATGGTGGTAACTGGTAACTAGCGCTAAAATTAGCAGCAATACAGATCAAACGCAAGCATGTTAAACAGCGTTAAGCTGAAAAATCAAGCAGGGCTTGGTTGACACAATCTAATCAAAGACTGACGTTCTATTTACAAACATAAATGATAAATTTAAATGAAAATTACAAACATTTATAACAATGGGGCAAGGTAATAGTCAGTTTACTGAAGAAGAATTACAAGACTACCAGGATCTTACTTATTTCACAAAAAAGGAGGTATTACGGTGAGAATTTACGATTGTTTTGAAATTCGTTTTGTTTATTATAGCAAGTTTGCAGGGCTCATCAGAAATTTAAAGGCTTAGCCCCCGAGAAGGTTGGCCACAACAAGAATGCCAAACTGCCAATGGCTAAACTGTTGATGTATCCAGAATTGAATGTGAATCCGTTCGGTGATCGTATATGTAAAGTGTTCAGTTCTAGTCGTGATGGTGATTGTACATTTGAAGATTTCTTGGATATGATGTCGGTGTTTAGTGAAAATGCACCGAAATCGGTGAAAGCAGAGCATGCATTTCGAATTTTCGGTAAGAATAATTTCAAACAATTTTCTATCAATTCGAAATAAATCCAAATTGTAGATTTTGATGGTGATGATATGTTGGGTGTTGCCGATCTGCGACAAGTTATCGAACGATTAATTGGTAAAGAGAATAAATTGACTGAACAAGAGATGCAACATTTAATTCAGAATATTTTCGAAGAAGCTGATTTAGACGATGATGGAGCACTGTCGTTTGCTGAATTCGAGCACATTATCGATAGATCTTCAGACTTTCTAAAGTAAGCCTTTCAATTACTTTTAATGATTATCAATTAATTGTAGTTTTCTAGTACGTTTCGTATCCGTTTATAAATGTACTGCCAATACTTTTGAATCATATGGAATCATAATACAACTTTGTACGAATTTATTTATTGATTTGTAAAAAAAACAGACATCATTTTCGTCTATTAAATTATACATTTACGATTGTAAATAACCTGGTAATTTCATCCTCATAAATATCCATGTAGTGAAGAATGAGACTAGGACACAAATGAAACCAACGGCTGTTATCAATAAACGATTCAATTTCGGTGTTAATGGTGAATGTATATGATCTAGAATGATGAAACCTAAGCCGCCTAACGAAAATAAGAAACTCGATGCCAGTCCCTCCATAATGTATTGACCATTGACTCTATATGGCATAAAGGCAACCTGAAAATTATACGAATTATTTAATAAATACAGAAAATTATAAAATAAAACCGACCGGTCTTGAGTGTCCGTGTTCGTCTGTTGTAGAGCCCACACTAGGCGGTTCTACTATTACATCATAGATTATACCTAAATAACGTTCAATTTAATTAGAAAATTGATTATAATTAAGAAAAATATACCTCCAGTCACTAAGAAATAGGAGGCTAGAACTACAGCAAACATTGTCATAGCTGATGGTTGCTGTAGCCACCATGGACGTTTAATTTTCATATTTGGTACCTCTAATATCAAAAATGGCAGTGTAAATATATGTTCCATGTTGAAATAATAATTTATTTCAATTTGTTTATTCGTAGAAAATGAAATAATTTTTGAAAGTTAACCAACAAATTTTGACGTTGGCATAAGCCGGATTGATATCCCACCGACGTTGCCACATCCTCATAAATTTCTTTGCAATAATGAATAATTATAATTAAATCAATCTAAATTATTAAATCGTCTCAATTTCACAGACGAAATTGATAATTATACATTCTCAAATGCGAAATTATTTTAAGATTGTCTATTATTTGCAGATTGGTATTATTACAAAATTTGAGATAGGCAACACAGAAAACACGCACAAGCAACAAGTATTAGGCACGAGTTACTGGAAATTTCATTCTACTTTTTAATAATTTATACAGAATGAAATTGTAAAAATAGCGTTAGATGTGATTCACCTATTTCCAATCGTCTATAACCATTACATGATTTGAATTCTTTGCCAGGACTAACACACGTGTATTTTGTGTTGCATAATACCAACATTTGTATATTATTTAATATTTGTTTTTTTCTGATGTTTCTCTATCAAACAATCAAATATATGATTTGTTTGCTTTTTATCAAGCAAAATTTCAGTACAGCAACTATATGTATGGATTGAAACTAAAATCTACTGATAAACTGTTGTTAAATCTGGCAACCCCCTAAAATGATCATTTATCAAAGTACTTGTAGTAGTCAGTAGATGTCGCTGTAAAATCAGTGCTGCCAACATAACTAAATGTCAATTATATTATCAACCGTTTGATTAATACACGTCAGTTTTTTTGATTTTTCTATCCGGTAACAAGCTAAACTTGATGATTTCGTTTTTTGAAATTGTTTATTTAAAATAGAACATGAATTATGTTCAATTTTCATTTATAACATAAAATGAAGAACATAAGACGATGTGCTTGCATATTTATGATTTTTAGTTTGTACTGGTATGTATGAAACTTCTTTTTTTTCATTTGCAATGAAAAATTCAATGTTCAGTATAGTGATATTGATGTTTTTTTACAGTTATTTATCGACATTAGCCGATAATTCGCAAGTTCCGCCAATCAATAATAATTTAGAGAATATTTCAAATAGTGAAAATGATGATGAAATCATCAGTGACGATGGTGATGTTGATAAGAACAATAATAATCAGATCGTTAATGATTTAGAGCCTAGTGTTGACGTTCATGCTAGTTTCGATGAAGAAATTAGTGAAGATGCTGAGATTTTCAATAAACAAATCTATGGTGATGGTACATCACAAAATTCCGGCATTGTTAACGAGTAAGTTTCACAATAGTAGAAATTATTGTAGAAAACTCTCTACAATTGTTGTAATATCCGTTTTAAAATCCATTTCTAAATAGTGTTTAATTGATTTATTCAATTTGAATGTGTAAGTGGCCCGTAAAAAAATCGATTAGACCTCGAAATCCAATCAATATCGACCTTGTCCACTTATATTCAATTCAAAAAATTGTTTAATCATCCAATCCGAATCGTGTTAATTATTCTATCGAATATTGATCTACATTTCCTAATACGTCAGAATTATTTACATTTTAGAGATTTGTGCATTTTATCGAGTCTATTTTTAGTATTTATAAACTCTCTCGGCGATTGACCTCATAGAATACATTTGTATATCAATTGACGACTTTAATTCAAGTTTTATTAATTCCATTTTAGTGTTTAACAAATAAAAAAGACAAACAATCAATACGATATAGTAAATGGCATAAAAATAAATATTGTAATAAAAATTGTGGATTTATTATTTAAAATTGCCATCATTACGTTGTTTGATAAGATGAATAACTTTTTATTTTTCTATTTGAAATTGTATTACAATATGTTTTCAATGTCACATAATTTATGCACACATGTGTAAACAATATACGACAAATTTTATTATTATTTGTCTATTTCGTTTGATGAAAATATCTATAAATTAATTACGAAAATTAAAAATATCACTACAGATAAATAACAGTTCGTATGCCAAATTTTTTGTCGGTAAACAGGAATGAAATGCAAAAAATGCTTGTGCATAATCACAATCACAAAACAAACACTGTTTTCGTATACCCATTTAAGGGGACTCCGGAGAAATTTGTCGATTCGGCGTGCGAAAACATTCAATTTCCAAACAGAGATTACTCGCTTGTTTTTTAAGATAATGTCAAAAATTGACGTGTGTTGGATAGAGCAAGTAAAGGTGCATGCTCTGAAGCTTTCTATTTTGGAAAAATGTGATAAAATTCTGAATGGCAGAGAAAACTCTTGGACCTTGTTTTTTTCGTACATTTTCCTTTATAACTGGCTAGAACTTAGCCAATATTATCGATTTTCAATATTTTTCAATTGATTTAGATAGTAAATTGAAAGAGTTTCCCAAATATGTAAGAATTTTCCCGATATGTTAGTTATTTTTCCGATAACTGAAGAAAATTTAAAAAAAAATCCAAACACGATGCCATACATAATTTTTAAAATAGAAAGTCATACTCTCCGATTTAGAAAGGTGATGTGAAAGACGAGAACATGAAGCTCGCTCAAAATCGAATTTTGAAAATTAAGTGAGTTTTAGGGAAGATTTGAACTCATTTTTCACCTATTATTTACAAGTATTGAAATTAATTAATTTGCCTCTTGATTGGTATGAAAATATCGGAAATTTTATCTACTTTACGACCATACCACTGTGATGGAAAATATTTTGAAAACCTGCCTGGAAATTTGATTTTCAATAGACGTTGTTTTTTGTTATTGTAATTAAGTTCGTCATGTAGTAGATAGAGGGTGTCGTGTTTTATGTCTTTCCACTTTGTGTAAGAATTTAATGTTGCTATCTAAATCAATTGAAAAATATTGAAAATCGATAATAGCTTTAGCCTGTTATGAGGGAAAATCTACGAAAAAAAAACAGAGTCCAAGAGTTTTCTCGGCCATTCAGAATTTTATCACATTTTCCAAAATAGAAAGCTTTAGAGCATGCACCTCGAAATCCAGCGCCCGTCAATTTTTAACGTTATCTTGAAAAACAAGCGAGTAATCGCTGTTTGAAAATTGACTGTTTTCGCACGCTAAATCGACAAATGTCTCCGGAATCCCCTTAAGGGGAAGCTGGAGTCCGGCCTCTATTCGATTACCGAAGAAGTGCCAATTTTCAATCATTTAATCGATTTCTCGCTTGTTTTCTGAAATATTTAAACGCTGTAACCAGCGAATTGAGCGTTTCACGGTGCACCGGTGGAAGTTTTCCATTTTGGAATATTTTCACTAAATTCTAAAGTGCGGAGCATGTTAATTTTTTTTAAATCACGCAGTTTCTACAATTTTAAAGATAAAAACCCGTCCACTAGCTTGTTTTAAAGCTTATTTATGAATATGGACGGAAGGCAGATGGATTCCAAAAAATCTAATTTTGGAAAATCGAAAAAGTTGCAAGCTATTTTTTTTCAATAACTTTTTTAATTTTCCGAAATTGGATTTTTCGAAAACCATCTACCTTCCAAACAACAGCTGCTGTACGATTTTTTATCTTAAAAATTGTTGAAACTGCATGATTTAAAAATTTTCAACATGTGCCGACATTTTCCTCTGCACCTTGGAATTTAATGAAAATTTTCCAAAATGGAAAACTTCGGATGCAACGCTGGTTACAGTGTCTGAATATCTCAGAAAACAAGCGAGAAATCGATGATTAAAGAAAAATAAAAAATTGTCACTTTTTCAGACATTGAATAGAAGCCGGACTCCAGCATCCCCTTAACAATATTAACATTAATTATAAAGGAGTTGAGTGATTGCAGCTTATCTATAAAATTATTAATTGAAAATTTCAAACAGAAATGTTTGATTACAATAAATTAAAATTTAGGACGCAAATTGCATTGTTGATTGATAATGGTTTTGAATATTGCGTTAGAATTATTTTATTGCTTATCATTTGTTTTTAATCTCTATAATTGTTGTAGGTAAGTTATTATCATATAATTATTATAATTTACATTTTTTGAGGTCTAACTTCTACGTCTTAATATTCATATTTATTCTTGCATATTGTAAATAAATAATTAAAATCTTTTAGGCGCCAGACTTGTGTCTCCATTTAGTAATTGTAATTCTTTAATAAGATTATAATTTTGTTTAATTTATAGGATGACAAATAATGGACCACCGGTGGTTGTAACTTTGGTAGATGTAGCAACAACTGAACTTCAACAAAAGGCGGCCATATTACCTAGTCAAAATGATAATACAGTATCAACAACAATAACAACAAATAATACAGATACACAACAAATTAATCAAACACAATTAGAAATAAATGAGAAAGAAACAGTGATTGTTGATGAGCAATTATCAAAAGAGAATAAAACGATAGAAGAAGAGATTCCATCGTTTTCTGAATGGACACAGAAACGTTTAGAAGAAGCAGAGAAACAAAAAGAACCACAAAATACATCATCACACCATCATCAACAACAACAACAACAAAATAATTATAATCAACAACAACAACAACAACAATCAAATGATAGTACCGGTGGTGGTCTTAATAGTAAACAAAGTTCCGGTGGTAAATTACGTTGGAAGAATTATGCATCACCGGATTGTGGTGCAAAAGTTGTAGCATCTAATCCAGAAGCTGTAAGTCCAAGTGCTATATTATCACCATCACGTGATGAATATAAATTAAATAAATGTACAAATCGTATATGGTTTATTGTTGAATTATGTGAAGCAATACAAGCGAAAAAAATCGATCTTGCCAATTTTGAATTGTTCTCATCATCGCCGAAAGATTTTATTGTATCAGTTAGTGATCGTTTTCCAACAAGAGATTGGATTAATGTTGGTAATTTTCAAGCGAAAGATGAACGCGATATACAAAGTTTCGATTTAAATCCACAATTATTTAGTAAATATATAAAAGTTGAAGTGAAATCACATTATGGTTCCGAACATTATTGTCCAATGTCATTATTTCGTGTTTATGGTACATCCGAATTTGAAGTATTACAAAAAGAGGATGTACAAACGAATCGTTTAGAAGATCATGACGATGATGATGATGATGGTGATGATGAAATGTTGGATAGTAATTTTGGTGATGATGAAACAAAGAATTTATTTAGTTCAGCAACAGATGCTGTATTATCAATGGTGAAGAAAGCTGCTCAAGTTGTGGTAGGAAATAAAGGAAATAATAGTAATCAAATAGAGAATGAAACGACGACAATAACAACAAAAACAACAAAGTATGTACCATTAATAAATACGTGTTCATCGCCTAGTCATTTGGTAGTTTGCGATAATTGTAGCGATACATTGTTTGGTAAAATTTTCGAATTATTAAGTTGTAGTAATTTAAAAATCAAAAATCTAGTCTCTATACCGTTTATTCAAAAATCATTAATTCACTCGAGTATATGCCAAAAATTCGGTTTTAATTTTCAAAAATCCATCGAGAATAATTCAAAATCGAAATTGATTGATTCATTCTTCCCATCAAGATTCTTGGGTGCAATGTGTAATTATTTAGCAATATCAGAAAATAAAGTCGTATTCAATACAAGTAATCAATTTACGAATGATACAAAAACGAAAAATTCTGATGAAATTGTTAATATTGTTGAAACATCCGAACCGAAGATTCTATTAAATAATAATGAACCAACGGATAAATTAAATTTAGAAACAAATATTATTGGTGGTTCGAAAGTTACATGTTCAACTGATACAACATATACAACACAAATAAGACCAACGAAAACGATAACAACCGATTTAAATTTGAATGAAATTCCAACACAAAGTATTTTTGAAACACATACAGATGATTCACAAGAGATTGATCGAATCACTGATGATGTAAGTGAGGAGAAACAACAAGAAATTACAAATGATAAAGAACATAATGTAACAGAAGGTGGTGAAAATTTTGAAAATCTTGAAAACTTTATATCAGAATTGAATAGTGAGAATCATACAACTAATACACAAACAACAACAACGACAACAACTTCAACACCACAAACACAGAATGAATCGGTATTTCTTCGATTACTCAATCGAATTAAAGTGAGTATCATTATCAATATTCAAACGTTTTTCTAATTTTTTATAATTGTAGGCTCTTGAACGAAATATGTCGTTATCTAGTCAATATCTCGAGGAATTGAGTAAACGATATAAGAAACAGGTGGAAGAAATGCAGAAAACACTAGATAAAACGGTATCAACAATGACTGAAGAATTGAAGAAGAAAGATGAATATAATCGTAAATTAGAAGAGAATCTATTGACTTTAACATTAGCTGTAGAGAATTTGATTGCGGAAAAGAATAGCTGGTCATCTTTAATCTCCTATATAACATTTATATTTCTATTAATTTTCTTTATAACAACCATATTTAAACGAAAACCTAACACTATTATAGATAAGAATCAAGATAATGATGTTAAATTAAATATAAAACGTCGAAAATCTATTGATGTTATCCAACATCATATACCACAGAAACGTCGTCGGCGTCCCAGTGATCAAGCATTAAAAATTGTCCATTTATCGTCAACAATCGAGACGAGTAAACGTAAAAAACGCAAAAAATTGAAACGATCAACATCAGTCGGTACAATAAGTGATTTAACGAAAACAACAGGAACAACAGCAGCACAAAAAATAGATTGGATAGAAACTGAGGCGAAACGTATTGATGAGATCCCATTTGTTGTTTTAGAAGATAGTGAACATTCAACATTAGAACCAATTAATTTAAATAGTGATAATGATGAGAAATTATCAAATTCTATAAAGACTGGTGAATTATCAATGATGAATGGTGAGATTTATAAAAAATCGGCTAGCTTCGATGGAACTGTTGTTAATAATAATAATCAACAACATGGCATTAATGGCAATGTTGTTGTGGTTAATACAACACCAAAAAAGGAGAAGAAGAGTTTAAAGAAGATTCTTAAAAAAGTGTTTTAATTTATTATTTGTAAACTATAAGTATATAAACGAAATCAACTTGATTTGCAGTCGTTTATTGAAGACTGATTTTCTCTTAATTTTAACGATTAAGGCTGCATACGACGTTTTAATTCTCAAAAATTATAATTCAAGTTGATTTCAATAAGGCTTAAATGGTAGTTATTTATGCTTAAAAAATTATGTATATTTTGTGTCATAGTTTTAGTATTTTCTGGTGGATTCCTGTTCTGGAGACGCTGTGATATTTTTCTGTTTTAAAGAAATCCTGTTGATATTTATAAATTTTAATTGCATGGATCTTTGCCGGATAAATAATCGATTAACAAAAAACAAGATTTTATTTTAAAAATTCCAATCTATTTAGATATTCATTTGTATCGATCACATCAACCTTTGTTCGTTTGAAGATTTTATTAATTTCATTTACTGTACTCGTTAATTTCTCTTTAATTTGATTTTTCATCATGGAACAAATAAATATTTCATTCAAATCTTCTTCAAGTTTATACGCAATTATCGTTTCGAATTTGTTCGATAAATTCCTAATAATCTCCGGTCGTAGATTTTCATCTCTTAATACAATATTTACAATAAAATATCCTTCATCACCAATTAATTTGCTAACATTATCTAAAGTTTCGTCTTCTAAAAATTGTTTTGGTGGACAACTCATTCCTATTGTTGTATCTTTACTATCAACATCGAATAAGATTGCATTGAATCTCGTATTTTTTTCACATTCATCGCGAAGAAATTGTATACCATCCATAATTACAGTTTTCAATTTATGATTTTTAACCAAACCGAACCAATTTATAGCAATTTTTAACATTTCCTCATCAATATCAACACCGATAATTTGTGTATTTGGTAGAATTTTATGTAGGAATGAACATAAACCACCACCACCCAAACCAATAACTACAATTGATGATTGTTGTCGATTACAAGCTAGAAATGTTCCAATACACATGTAAACATGATGTTTACATGTAAGATGATTGAAATCAACAATCTCTTTAACAGCACCACTCTTGGTTTTGATTTGTTTTAATTTAGCTTCCGATTGTATCACCATTTGTGATTTTAAATAAAACAATCGTCGATATTTGTGATCATCGATTTGTACATCTTCAACAATATAATCACCGGAAATTGCCGAATGGCCCTGTACACGAACCGTCCGTTGGCAAACATCTGATCCTAATGATAAGAACGGTATCTACAATCGATCATTAAAATGAATGAATCCCAATAATTTCTAAATTACATACTTTTCGATTATCTAAATTTTTTGGTGCTAAATTCAATACAATATCAGATAGTTCGTTTTGTATTTCATCCAAATTTCCATAATTTTGTTCTCGATACATTATAATTACAGCCAATCGATTCGATTGTGTCATTTTGATTAGTTTCTTGCGTCCGGCAGGTGTCGAAAACAACCATTCCGGTTCCCTTTAATAAAAATAATTTTAATACAAATTGCGGTAAAAATAACTATCGAATACCTGCCCTGTGGAACAATAAAGGCAGCATATTGTAAATTACGCGGATTTGGGGTTGTATCGACAATAAAAACCGTGTATCGTATTCTGTTATCGTTTGATTGATATAAATCGATTGATATTTCATCGTCATCGCTTATAGTCGTTCGTTTTAAGCTCGAACAAATAAAAGCAGCCTTTTGAATACTTGAAATATGTGAAATTAATTCGTCTTCGTTTTCAAATCTTTGCATCTTACTATCTAGACTACAATTCAATTCGAGTACCTAAAAAAAGATTTAATATTTAAAAACGAAATTGTGGTATCTCAACACTACGAACTTTTCTTGGTAATTGTGTAAATTTCGTGCAAACTACCATAAAAACAGGCATTGTATTTTCACCATTTTCCTCAGCTTTATGTTCAGCTTCAAAACAGCGAACAACACGGAACATCCAATGATGTTTTGGGAAATAATCCAAGAGAAATTTTAAAATGTGCTCTTGTAATAGTGATATACAAATATAACGACCATTAATACGTAAAATACGTTGAATTTCATTGAAATATTGTTGGATTTTATTTAGTGTTTCTTGACAATCATCAGGCATAAGAGCATCAAGTGTACCCTTATCAATAATCACACTAAACTCATTATTTTCAAACGATGTCTTCAATGCATCCATTTGTAAATATTTCAAACCCGGTCGATCTTTATCGTTCTGTGATGCCATTTGCTTGATTACAACATGAGAAATATCAATATTCGTAATTTTACTATAAATTAAACTATTTAAATCGCAATTAATAATAATTAAAAAAAACACCTACTCATAACCTAAATCGTACAAATCACGACCTAGTGTTGAATTACCACAGCCAGTTATTAAAATATTATCCTGTTGTTTAATGTATTTGTGTAAGTGTTTAGATAATTCCGGATATTCACCATACCTATAATTTTTTTAATAAAACACGAAATTATTTCAATACAAAATTTTGGAACATATAACCTCAAATATTTACCATTCGAAAGTTTTACGTCCACGTTTCTTAAAGAACGTATCCCAATATTCTTTCTGGCTGAATTCTGTTTTAGTCTTTGGTAATAAATTCATTTTATTATTGCAATAATTAAGCTTTTATGAAAAATATATAATTTTCAAGTATGCACAAAGATAAACAACCACTAATTGTAGCTTCCCCTACGACATACTGGAATCGATGAATTGAAAGTCAATATTTTACAACCAGTGCAATTTTCTCAATATTATATTTACAAATAGTTTAAAAATCAAATGTTAACGTAATAGAAAATAATACCGAAAGTATAGGTCTTTATTTGGATTTAATCGAATAATTTGTACAATGTAGTTTGCATTCCAGTATGTATCGAAATGTTAGCGGCAAAATGAGGTTAAAATAGACGCGGGAAATTTGAAACCTGTCGGATTTATTAACTGCGAAAAGAAAAGCGACTTTTCGAGAATTGGAAAAGCAGGAAAAGTAGATTAATTATTCGTCATGGTCGTTCATTGTCACTTTATCAGTGAAACTTTTAAACTTGTTTAATTTTTAATAATTAGGCTGTAGAAAATTAATTGTTGAATACTGTGTATTTTTATGGTAGAATGAACATTATTATGTATGTTTTAATTAGTTACAGATTTTATTTATATCAAGATGTATACCAGAAAGATCCTTTTCCTCGGTCTGTACATTTACAATGACTTTCAAAACTATCATTTCTGCATTAGATTCATTAATAAAAGTAATAAAATTAGTTTCA
>JAZBGW010000622.1:2161-17834 GCA_037464815.1 Mylabris variabilis | reverse complement strand
ATATTGTAATCAAGAGTATTATGTGCTTTTAACCTCTTTTTTTGGTTACTATTATTTTTGTTGTATTGTTTTAGATTATGTATATTTCGAGACATCATCGACGTCTCCGTACCAAATTCGACGTATAGAAGAATTAAATAAGACTGCTTCTGGTAATGTCGAGGCTAAAGTTATGTGTTTTTATCGGCGAAGAGATTTACCCCCTCAATTGATCCAACTAGCGGACAAACACCAGTGTAAGTTGATTGTATTCGTGTGTGTTTGAGTGTATTTAAATTAATTATACCCCCTCTTCGCATTTTTCTCACATACAAGGGAAAATTAAAAACTGTTAATTATTCCCTATTGTTTTAAATTTAATTAATTACTACAACCATTTAATAAACTATTAACCATCATATAATTGGCTATTTAAAATATGATAAAGCTAATAGTAATAATGATTAGGATTATTTCCTATTTTCTATTCCATCATTATTGTTTTCACACGCATTCTGTATAAATGAGGGAAAATGTTTTGGTGGTAGTAGCGCGGCGGTGGTCGTGATGGTGGTGGTGGTGGTGGTGGTAGTGGGGCAAAAGTCTTGATTAGGCGATCGATATTCGCTGACTGTACCTGTCTTGTCACCCGACGACCATAGTTGTATATGTATACATACATATATGTATTTGTGTTTATATGTATATGTTTGAATGTGTATAAAGGTATGTATGTATGTATGTATAGTATATATGTTGTTTCGCGAAATCCTACCACAACTGTACTTGATCAGACAGCGTCGCTATGACAACTAGCGAGATGCTTGTTCTTTTAACCAGGACTGTACTTTTATAATTACACGCAAAAAAGTGGACGAGAAAATGGTATATACACCTTCTATCTATATCTATATATAAATGTATACTAAAAGCTCAATATTCGAATCTCGTTTCAATTTAATCGTTTCTTCTATGGATTCAAGAAGTTCTGTTGCCTTAATTTTCAAATTTTACCGTATTGATAACAAATCGCCAACCATTCATATATGTATGTAGGTATACAAGATAAGTAGACTTAATTTTAGTGGTATTCTACATGTCTAGCTACCTCAAATATATTAGTTGTTGAATTAGAGAAGATACCAAAGATTTGTACCCGAATTAAGTTCAACATCTCGTTTTTTACGTTTATACTCCAACAATAATCGCAACTGACAATAATTTGATCTATTTTAAAACTTTTTTTTTTTAAATGAGCGATAAAATTCTACAATAGTCTATAATTTCAAAATGTACAGGGTGTCTTATTTTGGTTAAGTAGTGATGGGACGAATTAACTTCTCATACTACTTTTTTGAGCTTAATCGAAAGGCCTACTTTATTTTTTGTTAAATTCATTTGTTTTTGAGTGTTTGAATTTTTTTCTTTCAATTTTTCAGAATTTCCAAAATACTTTGTATCTCGTGTATTCAAAAAAAAATTAAATACATTTTTGGCATTACAGATACAATTCTTTAAGCACATTTGACCTATCAAATTCAATTAGATTTGTGCTCAGTAAAATTACATATATTTTTTTGATTCCAAATACATGTATGTAGTTTGTTATAGGTATTTATAAAAATGTCAAAATTATTAAGAAAAATAATCTTACAGGTGAAAATTAAGAAATCTTATCTAAAATAAACATAGAGTGTTATGAAACAAATGTCATTTATGATTTGTCATATTGTTATTCATGTCGTTTTAATTATTAATTATTGCATTATTTGCACTAAATTTAATAAATAGATAGGTAGAAAAGAGAAGGAAAAGGACACGGTAAGAACTTTATTGAAAAATCAATAGAAAAATAAAAAAATGCTGTTAAAAATTACTTGACAAATGAAAATAACAGTCGTTCCATAGCTTTCTGTCTTTATACACCGGGTGATTCACCTAAAACGAAAAGTTCTTATGACAACTATTATTATTTATTGATTGATTCGAAATATATTTCAAAGATTTATAGGAGGGACCCTAGAGAATATTATACCAAAATTAGAACCTCGTAGCTCATTTAGAAGTTGATCGAAAAACGCTCGTTTCTGACAATGTCTCGATTTTCAGAAACGAACTAAGTACGCAAAACGACTTGGAATGAGTCAAGGATCTTCCCAACATTGATTTTTTTCGTTTTTATATATAAAAAAAATTATCTTTAGGATATGATTTTAAAAAAATTACTCTTATGTTTTATATTTATGAAAATAGCTATAACAAACTATATATCTTTGAAATCATTAAAAAATTATGTATTCAAAAATTAATACATCAGTTATGGTTCCTATTTAAAAAATTGAAGTTTATATTTTATTTCGAAAACTAGAGAAGTTATTTAATATTTGATATGCTAATTCGAATTTACGGAAAAAAATGTATAAGAATCAATAAATATCTTTCCAATATGTTTATTGTCCTAATATATACAGAGCATTTTTAAAATCCAAAAAAATCGAAAAAAAATTAATAACTTGAAAACAAATGAATATAATAAAAAAAACAATTCAGCTCAAAAATGTAGTATGAGAATGTGTTATCACTGATAACTTATCAGTTAATTTGTCCCATTACTGCTTACATGAGATATCCTTAAATACCATCCAAAATAAGACACCCTGTACATATAGACTTTAAGTTACTTAAATATAAATTTTATGATCCTGTTCTCAATATTTGTAAAACAATGACCATGTAATTGTTTAAAGATAGTATAAATTAGGACTCGTTGATAAGAACGAGTTCCAAGTGATTTCGTCTCTTCACTATCATTCCATTAAAATCTTTAATTTCCTGATTTTAAATAAACCTAATTCAATCAATGGAGATATGCGAGATTTCCTTATTGTTTAAAAAAAAAAAATTATGAAAATATTGTATAATAGATATGCTTGCACGTTGCATGGTCGTCAGAAAATTCCGTTTATAATTAAAAAATCGCAGTCTGATAATAAAAGTGTTTCATCAATATTGATTATAATCAGAATCGTATAAATGCATAAATATTTTTGATCCTTAAGTACATGTGCCTTTTTTGTTATAATTTATCTTCTTTGTGTATATTTTTTGATGTGAAATAGACCAAACTATTATTGAAATTTTATATTTCTATAAGTTGTTTTATCGAAACATCTCAAAAAGAATTCATTTAAGGTAACATGTCTGTAGTAATAATTCAACTTTTTTTAAAAAGTGGAATATTTGTTTAATGATTACTGCAAAACTGAATTTTTGTTTATTTGTTCGCTAAAAATTGTACTATCGTAGGTTTAATATTTTATAAACTATACGAAAAATGAAGATGAATTGTTTAAAGTTTTGTTATAATATTATTCATAATAAGGATTTAATTACAATAGTTTAGTAGTGTCAAGGTTTAATGTTTTATCACTATTAAAAATATAAGGTTATATTATCAATGTTTGTTTTGGAACTACTTTTCCTGTCATTTGCTTATTTATAAATATGTACATATGATATAATATTTGCATTTATTATTATCAATGAATGTAGATAATGTTGTATGTATTAATTATGATTGTTAAAAATTCATTCTTTAATCAAATTTGTCGATAATTATATGGTTTGTTTTGAATTATATATAGGTGCCTTAGATGAATCGAATGGTAGTCCAGATTCTGGTAATCGTAATGGTGGTTGTGATACATTAAATCCAAAACAACGTCATCAAATGAAACATCGTGAATTGTTTTTATCACGTCAAGTGGAAACATTACCAGCTACCCATATACGTGGTAAATGTTCAGTAACATTATTTAATGAAACGGAATCATTGGCTTCCTATTTAAATAAAGACGATATGTTTTTTTATTGTCTTGTGTTTGATCCAACACAAAAAACATTATTAGCGGACAAAGGTGAAATACGTGTAGGCAGTCGATATCAATGTGATGTGCCACCATTATTAAAAGAACAACAATCAGCAGCAGCGGCAGCAGGTGGTGGTGAAAGTGTTGATACACGTGATTTAAATGAATTGGAAACATTAGTTTGGACACCCGAACATAATTTAACAGATAGACAAATTGATCAATTTTTAGTTGTTTCACGTTCAGTTGGTACATTTGCTAGAGCATTAGATTGTAGTTCAAGTGTTAAACAACCATCATTACATATGTCGGCAGCTGCTGCTAGCCGTGATATAACATTATTTCATGCTATGGATACATTACATAGACATAATTATGATTTGGCTAATGCTTTATGTTCATTAGTACCATCTAGTGGTCCTGTATTATGTCGTGATGAAATGGAAGAATGGAGTGCATCAGAGGCTAATTTATTTGAGGAAGCATTAGATAAATATGGTAAAGATTTTAATGATATACGTCAAGACTTTCTACCATGGAAAACATTAAAAAATATTATTGAATATTATTATATGTGGAAAACAACAGATCGTTATGTACAACAGAAACGTGTTAAAGCTGTTGAAGCTGAATCGAAATTGAAACAAGTCTACATTCCTAATTAGTAAGTTCGTATTGAAAATTTACAATATATACAGGGTGTCCCAGGGGGTGCAAGAAACCTCCATAATATTCCTTTGCTAATTGATCGAAGTTGATAAAATTTGATATATAGGCGTCGGACACGACGCCTATATATCAAATTTGAAACTATATCAAATCTGAACTTTTTTTAGAAATTATTTACGTTGTTCTAGCTACCTCCCTTATATGAGGTAGTGCATCCTACTCTCTTATTTTAAATAAAATGGTATATTTTTTATTGCATTTGTGAATTCTTTGATTAAATTGAAGGGGGACTTTGATAACATAACCCATGGTCTAGCTCTAAAAGTTTTTCAGATATTTCAGTTTTTAGTGCAATTTTAAAATTTGCAGTGCTTGATTGAAAAATTCATGTTTCCAAAGCCATAGCATTTGAAGCGTTGAAACTTGGAACTTGAGTAGTACAAATAATGTACTTTTTATCAATTTCAACAGAATCCAATTATCTTTCAGCGTTTGAATGAAAGAACATTTTCTTTTAGTCAATTTTCAAACTATAATATCTTGCTTATTTTAAATGTAACACCATATTTTTTTTCATATGGTTAGATAGAAAAAAAAATCGCATCAAACTGTATAAGCATTTTATGTACTTATCTTTGATAATTTTTCAGTTACACAAAATTTTAAATTTCATCTAATTTTCTCCCTTGAAAAAAAAGTAAAACATAGAAGGCTTAGAAAAACAACTGTCAATTTAAGCGTTCTGAAGTTGTAAAAAAACATGCAGAATATTCAGTATTAACGTCATTTTTGATGTTTTGTCATTTTGCTAAGCCTTCTATGTATGCCTTTCGTCACAGTTAAATTAATGTGTCATAGGCGACTAGATGAATTACATTTACTTTCAAGGGAGGTGATTGGTCGAAACTGATGATTTTAAATAACCGAAGAATTATCAAAGATGGATCTAGGGAATGCTTATACACTTTGATAGAAAAAAAATTCTCTATCCAACCAAATAAAAAAATTTTGGTGTTCCATTTAAAATAAGCAAGATATTATAGTTTGAAAATTGCCTGAAAGAAAAATTTGTTTCAGGCAAACATTGAAAGATAATTAAATTTTGTCGAAACTGATGAAAATTACATTATTTGTATTACTTAAATTACAATTTTCTACATTTCAAATGTTATAGTTTCAAAAATATGAATTTTTCAATCAAACACTGCAAATTTTAAAATTGCACTAAAAGCTGAAATATCTGAACAACTTTCAGCGCTGGACCATGGGTCATGTTATTCAAAGTCCCCTTCGATTTTATCAAAGAATTCGAAAATGCAATAAAAAATACACCATTCTATTTAAAATAAGAGAGTAAGGTGCACTACCCTCATATAACGGGGGTTGCTAGAACAACAAAAATATTTTCTAGAGTAGGTTCTGGGGACATGATGGCTATATACCAAGTTTCAGAAACTTCCATCAATCAGAACTTGTTATATTTTTAATGGCCCATCCTCTTGAATCATCCTGTATTTATATGTGTATATTTTTTTGTAAATTTATTCTATTTTGATTTTTATTTATAATTTACAGTAATAAACCAAATCCAGCTGCATTAAATAATAATAAAGGTGTTGTAAATGGAAGCAGTAATGGCAGTAATTCCGATCAACCAGTTTCTTTGGGTGGAAAAGCCTGTGAATCTTGTAATGGTAGGTGTGTTGAACGGTAATCAAAGATAATCCCATATCTTTTCCTGTTTCTTTCCTTTGTAAAATTATTTTTGAGGCTATTTGTGATTTTTTTTTGTTTTTAAATTATATTTTACAGTCACCGTTTCTACACAGTGGTATGCTTGGGGTCCATCTCATATGCAATGTCGTCTATGTCATACATGTTGGCAATATTGGAAAAAATATGGTGGTTTAAAAGTTCCAACACGTTTTGGTGAATCAGAATATGATGGTACAGGTGGTTTAGGTGGTGGTATTACAATCAATAGTAGTGTACTTGGTAATAGTGGTAAAAAGAAATCAGGCAGTGATATTGATGATGATCGAATGTTATCAGCTACTATGCCACATCGTCCACATCGTTGTAATATTGGTGGTTGTGGGAAAGAATTTAAATTGAAAGCCCATCTAGGACGGCATTATGCAACAGCACATGGAATTGTAGTACGGTCCGGTTCACCTAGACCAGTTATGAAAACACGTACAGCATTCTATTTAAATACAACACCATTAACGAGAATCTCAAGACGTTTGTGTCGTCATATAATGCGACCTAGACATGCAGCACGTGCACCATTCTTTGCTATCAATATACAAGCTGTTAAACAAGAGTGTGCAACAAAAATGAGTGGAAAATCAATAAATGAATTGAAACAATTGTTAATTTATCGTAAAAAGAATCGTGGTAGTGTTACAGCAATTGCAACTAAATTGGGTAATCCTGGTACAATAATACCACAATGGTTAATTTTAACAGATAGAGATAATTTACCAAAACCGGAGAAAGTTGCTTTTCCGAAACCACCTAAAGCACCTGATGGTAGTTTATTATATGAACGTGTTCCTAATAAACCTGAAGCTGATAAGATACCACTCAATAATATGTCACCGTCCTTAAAACGACGTGCTTATGATGAAATGAATGGTATTGATAGTAAGTATCTAGCTTTTTTATATAGTTTATTTTTTTTTGGTTTTCAAATTATATTAAATTCAATCATTTTTCGGAAATAATACAAAAAATTAATTTTTCAATTATTCTTGCTGGTTTCTATTCCGACTTGGATTGGGATGATGGTAAGTTACCGTAAGTGGCTAGTAGTTTTCATACATTTTATTAAATAGGAAAAATAAAAAATTGAAAATTATTGAATGTTATTAAAAAAAAGAAACTTGTTACAATTTAGGTTCGGCTATGAGTGCACCACCACCAAAGAGGCTTAGTAAAGATCCTAGTGGTTTAATGAATCGTCCTGATCAATATCCACCTACAATGATGTCATCATCAACATCATCATCAATAGTACCTGGGCAATTATTATTGCCACGTCATATATCACAAATTAATGGCAAACCAAAAATTGCTCATATGGCACGTACTGGTTCGGGTAGGAAACAAGTAATTAGTTGGATGGATGCACCTGATGATGTTTATTTCCGGGCTACAGAGGGAAGCAAGTATGTTGTTTTTCCTTTAAAATATTATTTAATTTATAATAAATTCTTTTAATAAATAACTTTTTTTACTATTATTTTTTTTAGACGAATGCGTCGTCAAATAAGTCTGACAGAATTACGAAGAGCGGCGAGAAAGCCATGGCGGCATTTGAAAACGAAATTCGAGGAACATCCAGTGGTTGTGTTAGATTGAATGCAGAATTTTCTTTGTGTAAATTTGTTGCATGTAGCAACGAATAATTTAACCAAATCAACAAAATAATAATGATAATAATAATAATAATAATGAACCTTCACATTGTGTGTTGTGTGAAAATGGCCAAGTGCTCAGTGTGTGCCACGGCACAAATTTTGTTTTTGATTTTTTTTTTACAATTCCTATTAATGAGAGCTATTTTCGTTTTCTTTTCGTAATCATTATTTCTCAGCATCACACCCAGCAATACACATGAGTTTTTTTTCTTTTTATGTCTTTCTCTATTACGTTAATTATTTAATTTATGAATTAATGATTGCTGGATAATTTATTTTTTTTTATTGTATTTTCGTTTTATGTAAAATTTATTTAAATGGCAACAAGTGATGAAATGGGAAATTATAACAGGACTAGTCTTAATGCAGAAAAAAAAACAAGAAAGGAGAACACAGTGAACATTATCTCAGAACATTTATAAACTGATGTAGATAATTAATTTTAATTAAATTATGTATTCTATCCCTGTATCTTTGTTATTTAGGGATAGTCATTAAAATTATCATCAAAATCAACGTAGATTAATTTACATTTTTTTCATAAAAAAAAGAATAAAGCACAATAGATATTTCAAATATATGTTTTCTTCTATTGTTAAAGAATTGACGTCTGCAGATTTTTAAATAAGTTCCGTTCATTTTAACTCCATCTACCTACGGTTGGTCCAACTATAAATATCGGTAATATCAAAGTTGGCTTTGTTCCCGTAACTAGACATACAACGTGGTTAGTCTTCAGTTTCACAAATAGCCGTTTTCGAAAATGGCAGTTTCCAAAAATAACAGTTTTGAAAATAATAGCTATAAAAATTGAGTTATAAAAAACAACAGTTTTTGAGAATATCAGCTATGGTATCAGTTTCTTATGTTTTACTTGAGCTGTAGGTAACAATCTGGAATAATGGACCTTGTTAGTGGTGAGGTCACAACGGCAGAGGAAATTTGATTAAGTCAAAGAAACTCTGTGACCCTTATGGATAAGTGCATTAAGGGTCATACATGTCATACAATATTTAAACAGCTAATAATTAAAACTCTGCAAGTATTTATTATTTGAAATGATACTTTATATAAATAATAGTTAATTTAAATATTTGTCCGCTATCTAGTATATTAAATTATTGTATTAACAGTTGGTTGCGATTATGCTGTCAAGGAATAAGGAATGCGATTATATTAGAAACTGTTATTTTTAACCTGTTAAAAATAACTGTTATTTATAAACAACAGTAACAGATTATATTTGTTACTTGAAAATAACTACTTTGACCATCGCTATTAATTAATAGAGGGGGTGATTACGTCCTTTATTTAGATAAGAATTTGACAATTGTTCACAATAAGGTTATCTGGTTTATTGTTATTTTTCATTTTGAATTGAACTTTTTAAATTTTTAATGATTCCTCAATTAAACAAGACTGAATATGAGTTATGTTAGTGATTTATCACAATCTCAAGAATATTTGAGTTTTCGCAGTAGTGTCCCATTACGACGAATCGTTGTTGATACTGATAATACTAAGGTATTTGCCATCCGACAAAGAAACAAGTATTTATTTATTTGTTTTAATATATGTTTGTAGGGCTGGAGGATTTATGATTGTGGACCAAGAACAGTATGTTGTCCGTTAGTGTGTCTTCCACCGGTTTCAGGGACCGCTGATATATTCTTCAAGCAAGCCTTATCGCTATCGGCGAAAGGTATACGTGTTATAACGGCCGAGGCGCCGGTTTATTGGAATGTTAAAGAATGGTGTGAGGGTTTTCGGAAACTTTTAGATTATCTCAACATAGATAGGGCCCATATTTTTGGTGCCTCATTAGGTAAAACGAAAAATAAAATTTTTTAATGTTGGAAATAATAAAAACAATTGATAACCTTTTCCCTATACGAATGACAAGTTCATTCAAAATAAAGATAATTTATTATTGTTACTAATAACAAAACATGTTTGTATTTCGTATGTATTAAACTGATTTTAGGTGGTTATCTAGCTCAGAAATTTGCCGAATACACACATAAATGTCCTAGGGTGGCTTCATTGATTCTATGCAACACATTCACGGATACTGCCGTTTTTAATAATCATGAATCAGCGTCGATCTTCTGGATTTTACCATCTTTAGTATTGAAACGTATGATAATGGGTAATTTTGGCTCAGAGAAAGTCGATCCACAGATGGTTGAAGCTATCGATTTTATGGTAGAAAGAGTTGAGTATCGAACGATAATCACAAAACCAAGAATGCATAGATTCTTTTTTTTTAATAGTTAGATAGTATACCGCAGACAGAACTCGCTAGTCGATTAACATTGAATTGTCTTAAAGGATATGTGGAAGCCCATAAATTGTCCACTTTACCAATCACAATAATCGATGTATTTGATGAATATGCCTTATCGAATTCGGTACGAGAAGAATTATATAAATGCTATCCGAATGCGAAATTAGCACATTTGAAAACTGGTGGGAATTTTCCTTATTTAAGTCGAAGTGCTGACGTTAATCTCCACTTACAAGTAAACACATTGGAACTTTATGTATTATTGTTTAAAAGTTGATTGATTATTCGATTTTTTAGATTCATCTGCGACAATTTGATGGTACCAATTTTGCCGCCTCCGATCGACCGTTGATTAATCGAATTTGAAAACCTTCAAATCAGGTTGATCTTCCTGCCTTTTTTTAATATACTAATTTGCCATGATTTTTTTTTTTAATTGAGGGACTGTTTTTGATTACCAAAAATCATTATCAAATCGTAAATTTTATACCTAGTCTTTAATAATTGTTATAAAAATAATCAACTATTTTCTATTGTGATATTCCATTTATATAACGACTTTTCACTATTTGATACATAAAGCAATAAAAAAGACTCAAATATTCCTCCTCCATTCTGGAATTTTTCTAAAAAAAACGACAAAAATCATCCTATTATTGTATCGTATACAGGAATACTTACAATTTAGAAATCCTATGAATATTTGGAATGATAGTCGGAATGTTATCAATGTAATTATCATGTTTCGCTATTTTCCTCAACCATTGTTGTGTGGGTTTAAAGATTCGTTCAGGATCTCGATCGACGGAGTGACTAGATCTACTGCGTTCTACAATTTTTTCATCTCTTTTCCTAGAGTTTCTCCTGCGTTTAATATAAACATCATCTTGTGTTTGAAATTTTTTAATCATTTTATTTGCTGCCATTGCTTTGTGCCGTTTTAGATTCAACTCAATCTTTTCCTGTTTTAAGCGTTCTTGTTTTTCTTGTTGTTCTTTGATTTCTTTCTGCTGTTTTATCGATTCTTTTATCATTTCATTCCGACAACGTTTATTCAATTCGATTTGTTTTAATTGTTGTTGTTTGATTGTTTTCATCTCTAATTCTTTTTGGCGTTTTGCTTGTTTCTCTATCTTCCACAATGCAATTTTCATTTTAATTTCTTCATCGTTCTGTTTAAAACTACTACAATTTTTCATTATTTTGTTATTGTTATCATCAGAATCGGTAGTTTCAGACAATCTGTTGTTTTTGTTGCGATTCTCACGCCAATCTTTCAACGAATCTTTCATACGATTTCTTAAAGTTGTATAATTTTGATACCAATTCTCATGATCACGTATATTATCTACAGTTTTATCAGGTAGAATTTTCTGTAAATTCTCAATAATCTGTTCTATATTTCTGTATTTTTGACGCATTTTCAAGAATAATTGGTGATCATCAACTGACCAACAGTTGTAATGACCACCATTACGAGCTACGAAATCATGAAATTCTTGCACTTCTTTCGTTGTAGTTTCTTTAAATTTTGTTGTGCTTTTATAACAGATTGGAGTTTTCTTGAATGGTTGCGACCATTCTTCAAATCGCTCCTTATATGGTTCCAGTTCAACTGAAATATCGTTTTCCAAATCTTGTAATTTTATTAAATCTTGTTTTACTTTCTTGTAAATATTGTGTAGTTTATCTTGGATTTCAATCATACTATTCTTAAACGATCGTAAATCATCCACTTCTCGATTCTTTAATGCATTTCTATTTGTTTCAAGACCTTTAAAAATATCACACAAAGTTTTCTGTAATAATTCACAATCTAATTGCCTGAAAAATCGTTAAAATTGTCTATAAAAAAACAAATTTTTGTTAATAGATTAAACCTGAATTTTTCCAGTTGAGTTTTGTACTCAAGTACGCCAAAATCATCACCGTATTTTGTTAAAAAATTAGTCAGATCATCGTTTTTTTCTAAATAATTTTGAATATTCTTCAATCGGTTGAATTCAGCTAGATTTTTCATTTTTTTTTCGCTCCAACAAAAATAATTAAATTCTTTCAAAATTTATTTGAGTTATAACAAATACGCCCTGTATAGGAATTTGAAATTCATAGTTCAATATGTTGCCGCTAGGCGTCAGGGTTGATTTGGAAATTTATCTTTTTATACGTTGGCAATTAAACCTAAACAGTGGCGTCATTTAAAATTTTAATCATTTAATCGTCAACCAGTCGAAATTTATAATATAAATAGAGTTATAATCTCTATATTATCATTTATAATAATAAAGGATAATTGAAGAAGGCACTTGAAAATTAAAACCTAGTTGGATTTACGATGTATTAATTCACGTAACGAACACCACTGTGTTTGTGGATGATTTAGTGATTTTTGTTTTCAACTAGAAATAGATTGTAGATATATGTTGAAAGGAGCGGGAAATTTAAGAAATACGTAAAAATTACGTTAATTAATTTATTGTAGTTTGTTGTTGATAATACGATATAAAAAGCAAAATATTTACTAGATGTTTTTTAGAATAATTTATTATTATTGAATTAGTAAGAAATAATAAATGAGAACAATAAAGCAATTACTGTAAGTTTCTATTGAATTATTCAAAAGCTGGTAGATACACGTCAGATAAATTATTTGTTTACTTTCAACGTAATTTTATTTATGAATTTAATCGATTTATTTTGAAACAAAACAATGTTTTTTCTATTGTTTTTTTATGTAGCGATATAAATAAAATAATAACGATTTGTGTGATGATAAGCTCTAGATTCTCTTGAAAGCTCATTTCAAATAACAATTGTTAATAATTCGAGATATGATAATGATACGATATTACAATAGTTTGTTTGGTGTTATTAATATTTTTATTTGCCCATATGTATATATATTTATAGCAAATAGATTAAGTTTAACACGAAAATGTAATTAAATACAATAAAAATGCGTAATCTTAATAATGTAACTTCATCAATAACAATAGATTAGAATAAATTTATGTTGGACTGAATTTGATATCTGTCGGTTATTACTATCACAATCATTATTACAATTCAATTCGATTATTAGTTACAATTTTAAAATTATTCTTGTTATTCTAAATGAAATGAAATTGTTTCGTTTCGTTAAATTAATCAGTCGTCTAAGTGGTAAATATGGCTGCTCTTTATTTTATCTCGCATGGACTGTATATGGCACCGGATATCTCCGACGAGGGCAATATCTGGGTGAAAGGGCCAACACGATCAGGTAAGCAAGTCGCTTAGGGGTGGTAGATTTTTATTTGTCGATTGATGCTTGGAAAATCTCATTTTCGGCATGTTCAAGTTAATGAAAACAATGTTCTATCGCATTTTCCCCTTCGATAATACCTATTTAAATATGCATGATTGAGGATATTGACTGTTCGAGTTGATGAAAAATGCAACAGTACAACTAATCAATATTTACCGATCATTCTCTATCACAGATGTTAAATATTTTAAGGGTAATTCTTACAATATTCAATATATTTTGTCATCTTTAGTGGTGTAATGTTATCTTTTCCTGTCGTCATTATTATTAAAAAATATGCTAAAGTCCAGCTTTAATAGAGCTTTTAACTTATTTAAGCGTATTTCTATGGGCTATACAATGGTATTTCATCCGCAGGTGGTTGTGCTTTGCCTACGCAGTATCGTAACTTGGTTCATACTATATTACCATTGACATTTGTTAATGTATTTTTCAAGTGGCCGAACCAAGCTATGCCTTTACGTAAGAACATCCGCTTGTTGTACACCCTATATGTAACCTCTAACTAAGAATTCTCCAACAATTCATGTCTTCAGTTGAAAAAATGTTAAAAAAAGATCAATGTTGGGAGGATCTCCGAATCATTCTTAGTCGTTCTGAAAATGTTTATCTCGTTATTAAAAATCGCGATATTGTGCAAAACGAGCGTTTTGACCAACTTCTAATTGTGCTATGAGGTTATAAATTTGCTAAAATAATCTTCATAAATTCTTAAAATATTTTTCGATTCGCTCGCCAAATTATGGGTGTTGCTATAAGAACTTTTCATCTAAAGTTGTAATTAATGCCAAAACTTTTCCTGATTTAATGATGCATCTTTGTGTGAGTATTGAAACAAATAGTACCGTTTCAGAATAAGTGTCTTTAAAAGCACAATTTTAGTTAAAAAGGTTTAGGTATAGAAAATTCGACATCTTTAGGCCTCAATTAAAGGAGCTTCGTCAGCTGAGATCCTACGGGGTAACCTTAAGGTAATTACTCTGTGCATAACTCGTGATCATCAAAATGCGCCATCAGTGTATCCTAAATGGGAGAAATCCGTTTCGAAACGGTTTCCGGTGTCGAAATAGTTTTATTGTAAGTAAAAATTGAAGAAATTGTTTTTTTGTTTGTAACATTGCAGGAGTGATAGTGTACTCGATCATCACGCCAATAATTTGTGCTTTCGGAATCTTCGGCAATGCCCTGTCTCTGACGGTATTACTGAGAAAGGAACTGAAAGGTTCTATTTACATCTATTTAGCCGGTTTGATAAGCATTCTCGTTATCGTATAAGAACCTTCTACTAAAATTCTTGTATTATTTGTATAGTTTTAGCTTTTTCAAATCTATGCACATCAATTCTAACGTTCTTCGGTGGCCTGAGCCGAGGCATATTCTTCGTGGACTATTGGCCAATACTGGACGCATATCTGGGTGTACCAATAGCACAAGTTTTCAATTGCCTAACTGTAATGACAGCTGTAGCAGTGATGACTGGTATATTTCAATATAAATATTTATTAAAATACAAGTAAATTCAATTATTTTACTTTTGTAGATCGGATTTTATATTTGTCGAATCCGACAGCTTGCAATCGACCGAAATATTCTACAAAAAAGGCGAAAATTTTCATGTTAATTGCACTATTAATCTCAATCGTATCAAGTCTACCGTACTTTTTTGTATTCAAATTAAACAATGGCAAATTAGAAACCTGTGATTTCTTCTATTCAAAGTAAGTGTTGTGTGTTTAAATTTCACATTATCAATCTAAATAAGCGCCGTAATGAGGACGTACGTCTTAGTTTAATTGCTGAAAATAGAGTTGGAGTTATATCTTATTTGCGAACTAGTTTTTATAGAAGGAGTAACGATTAAAGTCGGATTTAGGTACACAGAAAAAGTCACTAGAAAAAACACACTAAATCTTTTTGAGAGAGAATAGGTAATAATTTGATTACTGGCTGTAGCAAGTTTTATACCTATTGGCAAAAATTCACTTAATTAATTGAAATTAATAAAAACTCATATATCTGTGAATTATTTAATTATACAGTATATTCTACAGCCCTAATTTCTGTGTAAATTTGTCTATAAAACCAATAGCAAGCTAACATTTAGCCGCGCAAAATTTAAA
Organism: Mylabris variabilis; assembly: GCA_037464815.1. Taxonomy (NCBI): domain Eukaryota; kingdom Metazoa; phylum Arthropoda; class Insecta; order Coleoptera; family Meloidae; genus Mylabris; species Mylabris variabilis. Next base: position 2,178 of record JAZBGW010000622.1, on the reverse strand, counting down.
TTACTTCTCCTAGTCTA
>JAZBGW010000621.1:0-13383 GCA_037464815.1 Mylabris variabilis | reverse complement strand
AGGAAATAATTAGTGGACGTAATTTTTTTCAAATACGCAACAAAAAATTAATGTTAATAGTGTGGTATTCACTAACTTTTTGGAGATTGGTTACTGTACTCAAGCGGGATATTGATAGTCACTTTGAACAGAGTTATCTATCTCACTCTCTACAATGTCATTATATCTAATAATTGAAAAGAGACAAGTATAAAACAATAATCGCGCAGGTTACCTATTTCATTAATTTCATAGATATCGTTATAGTAACTGTTTTTATCTTACAAATTATTACCAGAATATCCCTCTTATATACAGGCTGTTTCCTTAAAAGTAGTCAATTCTTATGATATTTCAAAGATTTGGCTCTGGCGACAATTTTAGCAAAATTAGTACCTCGTAGCTTATTTAGAGGTTGATCGAAAAAGAATTGTTTTGGACAATGTCGTAATTTTCAACAACTAACGACTAACAATGACTCGTAAACCCCCCCAATAGTGATTTTTTCGTTTTTCTCCATTGCATTCTAGAGAAAATACGAAACATTTCCACCTCTTCCAGAATAAAATAAAGGATATTGAAAAAATCACTATTGGGACTGTCTATGAGTCATTATTAGTAGTTTTGCGTGCTTTGCTTGTTTTCGTAAATTGCGACACTGTCAGAAACAAGCTCTTTTTGACCAAATCCTAAATGAGCCACGTAGTTCTAATTTTGCTAAAATGATCTCTAGACACCCTCCTATAAATCTTTGAAATATGTTTCAAATCGCTCGCTAATACTAGTTTCATAAGAATTGATCACTTTACAAAAACATCCTATATACAGGATGAGCTAAGAGGATGGCCCATTAAAAATACATATGTATAAAAAGTTCTAATTGATAGAAATTTATGAAATTTGGTATGTAGCCATTTGCCACCTGAACTACCTTTGAAAATCATGTATTCTATTTTCTTTCAAGGGAGAAAATTGGATGCACTTGAAAATTTTGAATAACTCAAAAATTATCAAAGATATAGGGAATACTAACAATAAAACAGTTCAATGCCGAAATGTTTTTAGAATGGAATAATAATCGATAACTGGACGAAAATTGAGAGGGAAATTTCAAGGATACGTCACGTTTATTAGACGCATTTCGTTACGTGAGGGAGAAGAAAGATATAACGTAAAAAGAAGGCGAAAGATAGGTATACATTCCAACGCCAAGGCGGTGAAACAAAAGGGAGCGAGGTATACATAATGATCCCCTGCCGCTCTCTATCTGTTTCTTACACTAAATCTTTTTTCGTTATTTTTTTAAGAAGTTTAGATTAGTAATTCTTATACTTTCAATTGTTCGTCCTCTGGGCTCACTTTGTATAAAATAGCATACGGTACCAGTTGACTGTGCTTTTCTTACGTAGTATCGTAACTTGGTTCATACATTTGACATTTGTTAATGTATTTTTCAATTGGCCGAACTAAGCTACGATACTATAAAATACACAGCCAACTGCGTAGTAAACAATCCTTGTACACCCGGTATGGGATGAGCGATTGAGACAGTAACTTGCAGGCGACCTCCGTGTGGATAGAGTCTAGTCTCTAAAGATTTAGTGAATACCACCCATTATGTTTGTATAGTTGTAGAAAGCGATTATTGTTAATTTAGTAATTTAAATAACTATACTTATACGATTAAACAGATTGTCCAGAATTTGGGGCACTATTTTGACACTGTGTCTCGACATTGAAGTGATTACACAATCAAAAATTCTCATAGCTTTATTTTTTTTATGTATAGAAAAAATGTGTAAATTTAAAGAGAACCACTATAGTATAAAATATCAACAATTGTCCAAAGCGGACTTGGAATTTATTTATTTGAGTGTTGTAAATATTTTTTTAAAAAAACTAAAAATACCCACACTTATGAATCTTTCATTGTTGGAACATTAGTAAATTTTGGAAATGTATCTCTACAGGGAGTTCTATCTAACAATAAACTAATAAAGTTGATGATCTAGAATGCGTCCGCTGGGAGCCGCTTTTATTCATAAAGCCCCAGATTGTGCCGTAACATGGCAAGTTTGCGCCTCTAGCAAAAATCAGAAATTGCATCCTTAATTTTAGATTAAAAAAAAATAAATTTAAAACATGATAACTGAGATTAAAAATCAACAAAAATTGTCTGATCTCCTCCAATATGTCAAAAATCGATGATTTAAGAAAAAAACATCTAAAAATCGAGTATCTAGATCTAAAATCGTTTAAAAGTGTTAAAATTATTACCTTTTCACAATTCACTAATAAATTGTGCTAAAATAGTCAATAATTCAGTTTAAAAATTGGTTAGAAATTTCTGAATCGTCCAATTCTCACAACTTAGATTCTGATTGTTAGTAAAAATACTTTTTAAAAAACGTCGACTCTAAAATGAAATAAAAGAGTTTAAGTCTCATCCTTTTGACCACTTCAAAGCAGAAATTGCAAAAAATTATGTCGCGACACAAAGCTCTCAAAACTTTAGTTAAAAGTCAAAAATACAACTTGAAGTTAAAAATGACTCAATTTTAAAACAGCAAAATCTGCCAAAAAAATGATGATTTTAGATAATAATGTTTCACAATGTAGTTCTAAGCTCGGAAATATTTCTAGAAAAATTGTCAAGTATCTGGATCTTGTTTTTACAATGTTACACCAAATTTTGATGAAAATTGTTAATTTGAAAAACCCAGTCTGTATGTCAAGCCTGTAAAATTGTGTAAAAATGTCTGCATTTCTTCCTATTTTACAATTCAGTAGCAAGATTTGTTAGAAAAATTGAAAAGATAAGCTTTCAAATTGAATTGTGCTCCTCGAACTCAAGCACTCACTTTTCATTTTACTTTTAACAGATGCTTGTAAAAAGCAGCCCATTTTTTGTTGATATTTTTTATTTAAAGAAAAAATGATATCAAATGATCGTTATGCTGACTGAAATTTGAATGTTTGGCGCCCCTGTTTTCTTTACGTTTAGTTACGGTGCTTCCCCTAGATGATAATATTTAATGATAACAATAATAGTCAGTCGTGAAAAGGAGATAATTTAGGAAGTTTCAGTTGAAGAAAATTTTCGAGTTTAATACATTTTCGACGCCAACACACGTTTTTTTTTTACCCTGCTAGAATGAGACACACTGTACCGGCTAATTCGGAGGGTGGTACCTGGAGACCATTTTAGCAAAATTAGAACCTCGTAGCTCCAAAAACGCTTGTTTTGGACAAGGTCGCAATTTTCAAAAACGAGCAAAACGCAAACCGGATGACTCGTAGACTCTCTCAACATTGTTTTTGTTCATTTTTCTCCATTACATTCTAAAATAAATTGGAGACAAACGAAAAAATATCAACGTTGGGAGGATCCTCGTCGTTTTCGAAAATCTCAACATCGTCAGAAACAAACGTTTTTTCAGCATCTTCCAAGTGAGCTATGAGGTTCTAATTTTGCTAAAATGTTTTCTAGGGACCCTCCTATAAATTTCTGAATTATTTTTCGATTCGCTCGCCAAACAATGGGAGTTGAGATAAGAACTATTCATTTTAAGTGAATCACCCAGTATATGTTTTCACAGTGGCTTTCATAACGTGTTTTTTTGTTAATCTTATAGTGTTGACATACCGTCTAGTTAACAAGCCATAGAGTTGTAATTTAGATAAAAAGACTTCATAGTCCTAAGAAGTTTAACAACCGGTTCGTTGCATTGAAAATTGCTCCGCACACAAATAAAAACTGAACGATTCATTTATTCCTTTTTTCTCGGTTTTTGCAAAGAAACAAATTTAGAAAGGATTCTTTCTATCGTGCCTGAACCGGTTGAGTCTGCCACTTCAACTGCTTAGTTAGTTTCTTTTTTACAATATCAATCAGCACACAAGAACACTAGAAAGACTATACTTTACAATCGAGAAAAAGATTGAAATTTTCTCTTGCTTGAGGACATTCACCATCTAATCTTTTTGTTATCCTCTCTCCTTTCTCTCCTATTTTTGTTTTGTTTTTGTATTAAAAACCGAAGAGCAAATCGACTAATCCCGATTTATGTATAAATTCCTTCGATTTTCCAAAATTTCTTAAATATAAACTTGATTTAAATCCTGAAATATTTAGATTTCGGTTCATTTAAAATTTATTGTTAGTAAACAAGTCAAACAAGTCAATTACAGAAAGTTATTTCAATTAAACTAAAGAGTTGAACAAAAGGTCCGATAATCACGCGCTGCCTCTATAAACACTACAAACATTGTTACTATTATTATTACAATCATTTAATTTTAGTAAATGTGCATAGACACTAGGAAATGCAAGTAGATTGGGGAAAGAAAAAAGGCTGGAGCGAATTTTTTTCCAATGGCCAACTAACTAGTGAAACTCCATGAAGGAACAAGGTAAAAACCTTTAAATCAAGTGAAAGGAATAATAAAGTAAGTTCAATGTCGTCGGAATTCTATAGGAACATGTAATTAAAGTCGAAACTGTATGTTGTTGTTGTTGTGGTTTAGTTTTAGCGTATTTTCAGTCAGTCAGTTATCGTGAATGATCAGTGCGCGTGATGTTCGATGAATATACCCAAGAAACCTTTCAAATAAACGAAAATACAGTGATTACATTTACGAAATAATTAATAAATATTGACACTAGTTATAGCATAAATTTCACATGTTAATGTACGTAATTTATTGATTAGTTTATTTCCATTGGAACTGGGAATTAATATAAATGAATTCGGGATTTTGTCTCGCAACAGATCAGACTGTGTGTGTATTCTACTGCTAAAGAAATGGTTCATTAGCCTAATATTGAAATAAAATTGTAGTAATTAAAATCTTCAATTGTCGTACGAATTTACGAGTAATGGTAGTTAAGGAAAGAATTGATCCGTTCTTGTGAGTGAATCATAAATTAAAAATATTTTTTTCACAGAATTATCTTTATTAATTAATAAACGGAAATTCATTCGATTGTGAACATGCGCTATTACTAAAATTTCGAAATAATTATAAACTTTATTAATTTCCATTATCATCAAATTACTGTTTGTGGGTTTTATTTTTACAAGTAAAAAACCTATAAAGATAAAGATAAATTACATCCATAAAACACCTGCTATAGCTACGTTTTTATTTCTTAGAAAAAATAATAAATATAAATTCGATAGTTAATTAAATAATTCGATTCAATCATTAAATTACGATAAAGGTGTTGGCATTTATTCTGGATGACAGAAAAGGTCAGAATATTGTAAATTTTTAAATTGTCTTGTCTTTTCCGGCCACGACCGTGGATTATTAAAATTACATCCAATATGTAGACTGTAAATAAAGACAGAACAGGACCTTGATTATTAAATCCCTTATCTTATAATTAATCACAGATTTTCTTTATACTGTAGAATACACACGTTGTTTGAGTTGAATTAATTTTCGAGCTATCACTGACGATCAAATTTTAGGTGTTCACAGACCATCAAACAGCCACGACAAATTTGTTGTTGAATATAACAATATTCGATCGTCAGTGGTTCTTTTTGAAGTGTCAAACACATACAGACGTTCCTGGTGTTGTAATTATACCGAGTGTTTTTTTTTAAAGTGGTCAATTCTTATGAAATTTCTGCTAGCCGGCAAGCAATTCAAAAAAATTTTCAAGGATTTATAAGGACGGCCTTGGAGACCATTTTAGCAAAAATAGAACCCTCGTAGCTTATTTAGAAGCTGGTCAAAAACGATCGTTTTGGACAATGTCGCAATTGTTGAAAATGAGCAAAGCACGCAAGACGACTAAGAATGAATCGTAGAAAGAATGCGAAGGATTTCCGCCTACGAGTCATTCTTAGTCGTTTTGCGTGCCTTGCTAATTTATGAAAATTGCGACATTGTCAGCAACGAGCGTTTTTTGACCAACTTCCAAATGAGCTACGAGGTTCTAATTTTGCTAAAATGATCTCTAGACACTCTCCTACAATTCTTTGAACTATTTTTTAAGTCGCTCGCTAACTAATAGGAGTTTTATAAGAATTGATCACTTTAAAGAAACCCCCTGTAGTTTTTTGTAAAGAGAGCATTATACAGAATGTCCGCTTGGGAGTATACAATTTAACCGTTTCTGTCAAAGTAAAGGAGCGATTCAAATAATATTTTGAGGATTTAAAGGGTAGTTCCCAGAGAAGATTTTGGCAAAGGTAGGATCTTGTAGGTCATCGGAAAGCCGGTCAAAAAACGTTCGTTTTAGACAATGTAGCGATTCTCCAAGACGCTCCCAACATCGATTTTTTTTCGTTTTTCCCTATTGTATTCTAGAAAAAATGCGAAACATTTCCACCTGTTCCAGAATAAGATGGAAAAGAATGGAAAAAATCAAGGTTAGGAGAATTTACGAGTCATTCTAAGCCATTTTATGTGTGCAGCAAGATTTCTAAAATCTAAAATCGCGACATCGTCAAAAGTAAGCTTATTTGACCGACTTCCAAACAAGCTAATATTATTGCTAAAATGTTCTCATGGACTACTCTACAAATCATAAAAATGTGCTTTGAATCGCTCTATTAGTTTGAAAAAAACGGCCAAATCGTATACGTATTCCCCATATAAAGTGAAACTGCTTTTATATTATTTTTCTTCCCCTACTCAAGATCGCCTTAGTAAGCTTAACTTAAATCATCGTAAGTTTGGACTTACAGACATTTGGGTGTAGAGGAAGAAAATCCGGACCTACGTGAATCTGCATAACTGCCTAAAATCCTCAAACACTTAGTTTCCAAGCTTTGAATTTGGAACTATTTTCACGTAAAGTAAAGATTAACCCCTAAAATTCAAATTTCTGTGTTTTTTTGAGGGGGTGTATTTTGCAAGTTTTGAGTCTAGTCTCTATCCATAGTTGTTTAAAATATTGGAAAAATGAAACTGTAGTCAATTGGACATTCTGTATATCGGGTGGTCAATGTAAAACTATAAGTTCTTATAACATGTCATATTATTTAGTGACTCGAAAAATATTTCAAGGATTTATAGGAAAGCCTCTGGAGATCATTTTAACTAAATTAGAACCTCGTAGCTCATTTTGAAGTTGGTCAAAAAACGCTCATTGTGGACCAAGTCGCGATTTTCGAGAACAAGCTAAGCACGCATATATTATATAACGATTTAGAATGACTTGAGGTTCCCCCAGCATTGATTTTTTTGCTTTTGTCTATTTTATTCTGGAACAAATGAAAATGTTTCGCATTTTTTCTAAAATACAATAGAGAAATATGAAAAAGTCAATGCTAGAGGATTTACGAATCATTCTTAGTCCTTTTACGCGCTTAGCTCACTTTTAAAAATCGCGATTTTGTCTAAAGCGAACGTTTTTTATTCAAATTCCCGGTGAGCTACGAGGCTCTAATTTTGCTAAAATAACTTTCAAGGACCCACCTATAAATCGTTGAAATATTTTTCGAATCGCCAAATGATATGATTGGTTGTAAAGAAATTACAATCTTACGTGCACCACCCGGTATATTTATTAATTGTAAAAATAATCAATAGATTGTTGAGTTACAATGATAATAATAAAAAAATTATGATATTTCGTAGTCCTTGTATCAAATTTGATGTCAATCCAACACATTCCATCAAAGGTCGACAACATCTCTTGTAAAATGTTACAATAAATAATATACTACTTGACCGATTTAGATTTGAGGTCTTCATTTCGGCCTTAATCAAAGTATTTCATTTAGTTTTGGCCTTTTGAAATCTTACAAATCATCAATCACTGTAGATTTAACTGATTTAATGCCAGAAAAGGGGGAATTTTTTGAGTGTACACTTGAATAAACGTATATACCTGATGGCCCATCTAAACGAGCACCTATTGTTTGTTCGAGATTTGATTGAATCTTTTGTTTAAATAGTCATTCTTCAAAATAAATACAAAACAAGATAGACAATGATAAAAATTTATAACAATTATTTAAAGCCATCTTACGTGGTTGAGATTTATTGTTTTTTTGTTTGCAAGATGAAATAAAACTTTTAATTATTTTATCAAAAAGGAATTTTATTTTATCCTAGATATATATAGGAAAAACACGTACAACCTTAGTGACAAATGAACGAAAAATACTTAATTATCCGCTTGTAAATAACTAGTGTCAATATATTCGTTAATTTATCGAACCTTGTAAAATGTATTAAGTTTCCAGTAAATTTAACCAGCTTTTCAAATTTTATTAGTGCTGTTATTTTTAAAAACTTAACAAAAATAGTGTAACATAATAATTTTTTGTTTTTGTTTTATAGTACAATGGAATTATCGTATTATCTGTTAGTCGTTAAAATTGGAAAACCTTATCAATTGAAAAATAATTAAAAATAATGTTCTAGTGATTGTGGAACACGTTGAATTTCCTTTCTACGCTAGTGTTTAGTAATAAACAATCTCCTATTATCAAAAAAATGTGTAAATGCTGCCAGTAGTAAGTCGATTTTTTAATATTATTTTAGCCTTAAAAAAAATAAATAGAGTACATAATGAATTCGCGATAAGACGCGCATCCGCGTGACTTTTACGTAGATTTTTATTGTCTCGATTGATAATAAATCAGAGTACAAAAGAGGAAACTCACTTTTGAGCTTTGTTCGTTTTTGCCAATAGGATAACAATCAGAACTGTTCAACGAACAATTTAAACCAGAAATGCAACGAAAATAATAGAGATTAGAATCAGGACCGGCGTTAATATATTATGCGCCCCTGTGTTGAGAATTATTTTGCTTTCCTGCTAGTTTATAATTTTATTATTCATAATTTTCGATGTTTTCGGTCCACTTTTTTGCGGTGCACAACAACGGCCCTGATTACTAGTATTTCTACGTTTTCAATATTAAATCTAATCGAATTTGTAATTATAAAACAATCGTATTTTGCATTTCCTGTTCTCATTAAAAATTACCGTAAGTTTCTATATAATGGTTAACATAAAAACAAATAGTCATCGTAATTGGAATTGTGAAGGTCGTATTTTGCTGATTTTCCTTTAATTTCCTGCCGTTTTCTTTTTTTTTGTTTAAACAAAGTTGACATTTTTTAACAACAAATTCATCGTAAAAACTCTAATAATAAGGCTTTTAATTATAGTTGTTTGGAATCGTGTTATTGGCATTTAATAGAGAAACGTTTCTGTTACGATGAAAGTATTGCACTGTATGAAGTACCAGAGAAAGAGGAGAAGAACAATAACATGTTTGATAATATGGCATTTTTCGATAGTATATCCGTCATAGCTGGCCGTTCGATTGTTAGAATTGATCCATTACCAACAAAAGAACAACAGCCGATCATTAAACAACCAACAAGATCGTTACGTTGGGAAGAGGAATCTAGAAACGAAAAGAATAAAGAGTACTTATCGAAAAGTGTACCAGTAATCTATCAATCGGACGCCGATGATGATACCAATACAAATGATAAGAAAACCGAGGTAACAATGTCTTAATTACAAGACAATGAGTGGTATTCACCAACTTCTAGATACTTGTCACTATCACCAAGCGGGGTACTAACAGAATCACTTTGAACAGCCCTACGATATCGCACATTCTACATTATCTACGTTGCTCTAAAAGTAGACGATTCGTATCAAACTCCTATTAATTGGCGAGTGTTTCGAAAAATATTTCGAGGATTTATTGGAGGGTGTATGGAGATCATTTTAGCAAAATTATAACCTCGTAGGTCATTTGGAACTTGGTCAAAAAACGATCGTTTTGGATGGGGTCATGATTTTGAAAAACGAGATAAACATGCAAACCGCCTAAGAATGACTCGAAAACGCTCTCAACATTATTTTTTTGGTTTTTCTCCATTGCATCCTAGAAAAAATGCGAATTATTTCCATCTGTTCCAGAATAAAATGGAGAAAAACGAAGAAAATCGATATTGGGAGGTTCTCGAGTGATTCTAAGTGGTTTTGTGTGTTTACCTTGTTTTTGAAAATCGCGACATAGTTAGAAACGAGCGTTTTTTGACCAACTTAAAATTGAGCTATAAGGTCCTAATTTTGCTAAAATGATCGCTAGACACCCTCCTATAAATCCTTGAAATATTTGTCGAATCATTCGCCAATTAATAGGAGTTTGATACAAATCGTTTACTTTTAAATGATAATTTAGTCAGCTACAATTGTATGCTGTTATTAGGGACTTTCTAAATTTTTGCAGAAATTTGTGAAAAATCGGTCTAATTAAAAGAATTAAGAAATATGATGACGAAGCAAATTAAGTACATTATGTTGATTACTTATAATAATTTTAAATAATTATATTTGTCGATATTCACGAAATATATAACGGAATTTGTTCAAAGTGCCTTTTGTTATCTATAACTTGAACTTGAAAGTGAATGAAATTCAATGGTCTAAAGCTCAATTAAGCACGAAACAAAAATGATTAAGCAACTTAAAAACTGTGACGTTTTTATCAAACTGTATAACGTTTTCAAACCACATAACAATATTCAAAAATATGTAATAAAAGATTTTTTAAAGGATGTCGTCCAGGTACTTCATTTACAAAGAAATAGTTTATGATAGGATAGATAGTTGTATTAAGGCCCGATTCTTCTTCCCCTACTTAAGCTCGCCTTAACAAGACCTCGGCATGGATTTACACACATTTTAGGTTGGAACCTGTCCTTGGATGGACTTCCACCCGAATGTGTATCAACCTACGATTAGCTCTATTTAAGCCGAAGTCTTGCTAAGGCGAGCTTATGTATCTAGAGGAAAAAGAATCCGGGTCTTGGACGATCATAGAACGAACACTTATTATCAATTTTTAATAAGCAAGGCGTACTTTTTTTGGACGGATATGTTGTTACGCCATTTCTGAACAATAAATAAAATGCAACCCTTTCCAATTTTCAATTTTTCGAAATTTAAGCTCTATTTTTATGTATTTAAATAAAAATTGATTCAGTAATCGTGCTTGCTGCTATTACTGCAAAATATTTTAATTATAATTATTAGAGATAATGGCATTGTAGGGTGTGCGATATTAGGTAGCGTTGTTCATAGTGACTAAGTCCGTACCCCGCTTGGTGATGGTGACAAGTCCCCAAAATAATAGTGAATACTATTCATAACCAATCATAAGGCCCGAAATTTTAAATTTCGACCAATCACAGTCGTTTTATACTGATTAAACACCAAGTTGGTATTTAATTGGCAGGTGTTAATATGACAGATGTCAATATGATTGGTTTCATGCATTAATCCTTCGAATATCACGCGAACTATTCATTTAAATTTGCAAGGTTAACCCTCAAACATGTTGTTTGGGAAAAAACACCTCTAATACTTTAAAAGTTCTCAAGTTTCGTTCTCTAACCTTTGAATTGTATTATCATCGGTGTTTTGTCGCGATTTTTCCTAAACAATATGTTTGAGGAGTAATCTTGTGAATTTAATCAAATTCAAATGAATAGTTCTTGTGGTATTACATATGAATATTTTGGCAATCCTGACATGTACCACATTAAAGTAATGAATACAATGTTCTATCAATAAAATTCTAGATTTCCTGTGATTCAGTCAATGGAGAAGGCAGCCTTGAAAATATTGCTACAACAACACAGAATATTATTGAACAAAAATCAAACAGTGATAACAATTTGGAGACGCTGAAACCGGAAATTTTAGATCCAGAGATGCGTCGTAAATCGTTACGTGAACGTCGTTTATCGAAAAGTTTATATTTACGTATTGAACAACCAAAAGAGCTACCATTGATACGGCAACAATCAATGCCAAAATTCTATTTGGACACACCATCCGACGAACATTATTCTCATTCAATTTTACGTACAACAACACCGCCAACAGCATTAACTAGTCCGGTGATACCGAATAGTTCTGATTTTGTTTATGATTTGTATTCAGTCGTACAAATGGAAAAGGAACGTGTACATAATTTAGCTATGCAACAAAAACAGCAACAACAAAACCACCACCAACCAAATAGTAGCGCTAATAACGTTAATCTGTCGAAAGACGATAGTCGCGCCTCGAGATTGGCGTTAATTAAAGAGAAAATTAAGTTGAGAAGAGTTAAAAGTACTCTAAGTACACCGTCAATGCATTTACCACATAGCCATAATCATATTTGAATATTGTGATTTTTATTATTTATTCGATTTTAATTAATCATATGACTGTAAGAATTTATTGTATAAAAAATAAATCCATTAAAATTAATTTAATTACTTTGCTTTATTTTGAAAAATCTAAAATTCATTGTCTAAATGTCTAAAATAAGAATGAAACTACGATAGGCAACATAATCATTTAACACAACGACACCAAATAAATAATGTTCGAAAAAGCAGGGGCGTCCTTAGAATATTGGCCGGTCATATCTCTTACAAACCTTATCAGGACACCCCTACCGTTGAGTGAATAATATTATTCATTCAACGCCCCTACGAAAGAAGATCCCCCTGTTAAAAGCTAAGACAAGTATCGAAATGAAGAAAGAATAGTTGTTAAAAGGCAGTGGCGCAGCTCTAGGGGGGTTTTGGGGGTTAACCTCCCATCCAGAGCCTCAAAGAACAGTCTAAAGTAAAATACTTCTCAATCAAACATCTCAGATGAGGAATATTTTTGAGAGCAACTTTTTTAAAAAATATGTATGTATATATTATATAACTAATAGTACCTGGGAGACCGAGCTTCACTCGACCCATTGGAACGTTTACATTTTTTTAACCATGATTAAAAAGCCCACAAAAATTACCAAAAGTTATACAAGATCTAGAAAGACAGATGTTTTGCAATTAATAAAAAATTAGTAATAACTAATAAATGTAGGAATACCAACCAACAAACTCGAACAATCAAATTAAGTACTGATAAGATCACAAAAAATGCACAAATCGAAGAACAATCAATCAAGAAATAATCAATCAATAATGCTTTACAATAAAGCAAAAATGGCGTGTGTGAAAAAAAAAACAAAAGATCAGAATAAAATTTCCAATCACGGCCTACTATATGTTATAAGGGTATGGTGAAAATTAAAACGCATGAGAATATATAAAATGTATTTATTATTCTTGTATGTGAATTATGATTATTAAATAACGTGTTTTTAATTATTCTTCAATAATTTAGATTTAGAAACAAGATAATTCTTGAATTTAAAAATTCAGAAAGCCAGCCGTCTGTTGGTAATTGTTAAAAAAATGTACACTTGGCAACACTGTTCGCTTACATATTTCAATTTATTTTACTATTGGACGTTATGTTTAAGTTATTCTTTATTATCAATTTTTTTCGAAAAATTCAATGGAATTGTATTAAAAAAAAAGTGAAAACACATAGTTGGAAACACGTTTACTTGT
>JAZBGW010000620.1:0-22836 GCA_037464815.1 Mylabris variabilis | reverse complement strand
AATCAAAATTACAGCAACACCATTATGTCCATTAATTAATTAATTAATTACAAGTCAATTAGAATTTGGTTTATTATTAAATAATAATCAAATTGAACTGGAAACTATAACTTCAAAAAAAAAAACAGTGGACCAATAGTAAAATTGCATTTGTTAAGCGATAACAAAAGTAACAATTACAAACCAGAATAAACGTACTTGTTGGTGTATGTTATGACAATTAAATTTTAGCATAAATACAAATAGTACCTGACAAACAATTTACATTTATAATAGATATTAGTATTTTTAATTTCTTGTTCCCTTTTCCGGTAGAAATACAGTATGTTATTGTACAGTATACATATATATATACAGTGTGTTTTTTTAAAGTGGTCAATTCTTATGAAACTCCTATTAGTTAGCGAGAGATTTGAAAAATATTCCAAGGATTTATAGGAGAGTGTCTAGAGATCATTTTAGCAAAATTAGAACCTCATAGCTCATTTGTAAGTTGGTTATATCGCGAAACACGCAAAACGACTAAGAATGACTCATAGAGACTCTTTTTCTTTATTTTATTTTACAACAGATGGAAATCTTTAGCATTTTTTTTTTTAGAATGAAATGGACAAAAACGAAAAATTTTGCGTGCTTTGCCAGTTTTTGAAAATTGCGACATTGCCAGTAAAACGATCGTTTTTTAACCAACTTCTAAATAAGCTACGACGCTCTAGTTTTGTTAAAATAGTCTTCCAGAGCCGCCTCTACAAATCCTCAAAATATTTTTTGAATTGCTCGCCGGCTAATACGAGTTTCATAAGAATTGACCACGTTTAGAAAAAAAACACCCTTTCTTGTGGATGTTTCAAACCTCCACAATTAATATTTTGAAAACATAAACATAGTAATGCATGTTTCTTGTTATTATACAATGTTTTATATAATTATATATATATGTTACATGGGCAAATGTTAACTATTATCCCTCTACTAATTGACGTTACCAAGAAAATAGATATTTATTACACTTTTCTTCTGTTTATCCAAAGATATTCCGTTGTTTAAATTTACAAAAAAAAAATTATAATAATAATATAAAATAGAGAGAGATGTACAAAATTGTTTATAAGAAAAAGTTGTACTCCTTTTAAATCACAAATTTTGTGTGGTGTGTGCCTTTATATTGTACAAAAACAACGATTTTTTATTTTAATTTTTCCTTTTATTATTAAGTATTTAATTTATAAATGTATATATTATTATTATTATCTTATATAGTAGTATGATGTATGTTAAAAGTTACCCTATTCGTCTCTATATTTGCAAATTTTCTATATTTTCCTGTTTCTATAAACGAAATTTAATGTGCTCAACCTTTAGTAAACGAAACAGACAAAAAAAATGTTATAGAATAGCGCAAATTCGAATATCTTTCACGTATATTTTTTCAAATAATCTACCGATTATCATAAAAATTTGTTTAATTGTAATAAAATTGGAAAAATTATACGTGTCGAGTTACCATACCGGATAATTCGTCTAAAACGAAAAGTTCTTATGACAACTCCTATTATTTATTGATTGATTTGAAAAATATTTTAAGGATTTATAGGAGGGACTCTAGAGAATGTTTTACCAAATTTAGAAACTCGCAGATCATTTGGAAGTTGGTCAAAAAATCCGCTCGTTTTTGACAATGTCGCGATTTTCAGAAACGAACTTAGAATGACTCCAGGATCCTCCCAACATTGATTTTATTTTGGACTAGATGAGAATGTTTCGTATTTTTTCTAGAACACAATGGCGAAAAACGAAAAAAATCACTGTTGGACGGATCCCTAAGTCATACAAAATTGCGACCTTGTCCAAAACGCGCGTTTTTGACCAACTTCCAAATGAGCTACGAGGTTCTCATTTTGCTTAAATGTTTTTCTAATCACTCGCCAAATAATAGGAGTTGCTATAAGAACTTGTCGTTTTAGGTGAATCACCCGGTATAAAGTTGAGAGCAATAAGTGTAGGCTGATGGAGTTATACAGCACCCTTAAAAGTTTAGAATTGTTTCAAAATAGAGGCTTTTTAAATATGGTCAAACAAAGTATTAATTACAATTCTATTCTATGTTCGTGTGGCTTTAACATTCCATGACAGTGTACCGAAGTATTTTAAGTTTGTTTTTCTTAATTTTCAGTTACCTTTTATCACATTCCAACACATTGAACCGATAATAAAAAGCAATAGTAATATATTTTTTTACAATAATTTTTTAATAACAACAGAGACGATTTGGTAGAAAAGTATTTTAGAATTATTTATTGATTTTTATATAATTCTAAAATTGAATAATTTACTGAATTATTATTAGGATATATTATTATTATAATTAATTCGTATCTACCTCACATTATAGTTTTAAATAATTTCCTAATGTTGTAGCATTTAATTTATGTTTATTATTATTATGTCTCAGGGCATTTAAGTTTTCTTATTTTATTTTTATTTTTTTGGTATAAGCGACAAATTGCAGTTTTTTTAAAACAAAAAAAATGTATATTAAATGCACTTTCCATCCCATAATTCAATAATTGTACAGTTTATTATTTAATTTATAATTGAAAACAAAACCGAAAAGTCTGAAGAGAGAGGCTGCTAGTTTATATTTTGTAGCCGGCAGACTAACAGTCTGATTATATTATTATTATTTTTGTTTGTTTATTATTATTATTATTATATTTTCAAATTATTGTTTCCTTTACAATTTACAGATTTATTATTTATATGAATTTTTACCTCTAAACTTGTTTTAAAACAAAAATAGGATTAATTTTATTAAAATCTTTGATTGATGATTGTGAAATTTTCCAGATTATCAATTTCACATTTACAATAGGTACAATATTACTTTTTTTTGTTATTTGTTATCCTAATTCTTTTCTAATTATTGTTGTTGGAGATATTTGTTTCAAAGTATTATGAATATTGGTGAGAATTTCACAATTATTAAATTTGAAGAACAATAGAGACAACTGTTATTAATTCATGTTGTACACTTAAAAAAAAAACAAAAAAACAGAATCTATAATAAAACTAATGTTGTAAATGTGTTAATAATATATTTTTGTACGCTTGAATGGATGCGATATTAAACATTGTATATAAACAACAGATTGAGAAATAAAAGTATGATTTAAACATTCTTTAGACTCTAGACTATCATATTTGTTGTTTTAATAGTTATATTCAAACTTTTAAAATTGAGAATATTACCTACCTTGTTTATTATCCAGATTCTGTAATGTTACCAATAATGGAAGGATGTTAAAAGGATCAAGATCATCAATAAAGGTAGATAAAACTGCATGTTTTCGTTTTTTTTCCCTTCATTTTATATTGTTTTAACGTCTCAACATCAATGAAACTGGTGTCATATAAATATTTAAATTTGTATGTTTCGTTTGTTTTAAATTGTTAACAATTCATAGATCAACTTTTCACCGTATTATTAATGTTATGGTTATTGGATAGATTTTTTGAGGCTCTAAAAAAATGGTAAAAATTTAATAAAGATTTATACGTATTGTGAATTATTTAAATACTTTAAACAGTCATTATGTGTTTTATATTCCATGGTAGCACTGGCTGGTATATTTAATAATCGTTTTAAAGCATCCCTTATTCGAGCTGTTGTCGCCTGATCAGATGCTGTCCTATTCCATATACTCAATAAATATTCTTGGTATCTTGTCGATACAACTACACCACAAATCTCATTTCCTGCCTAAATATTCAATTATTATCATTATGGTATTTTTATTTAAATTTTTACCATAAATTGTTCACCCAACATTGCCATACATAGATTCTCCCAAGCTCGACCAGCTTGATCTTTCCTCAATCGTATCACCTACAATTCGAAACAAACTTTGATGTTTTTAAATAAAGAAAGGTTCAATTGTTGAAATTACCCATTTGCCACCTTTTTTATTAGCCGGATCCTCCCACATTGGTTTAATGCCTTTTTTAAACAAATGTAGATCTCTATGGGCTGGTATATCGTGTAATCGAACAATATGTGAATAGAGTGCCCACCATTGTTCGACTGTGCCGATTTGGGCAACTAATCGTAATGCCTGACTGTAGCCTTGTGAGCCTTGTACTTGTGATGGTCGTTTCGAGAACCATAAACAATATGGATGTTGTAGACGGTGTTCCCCTGGTGGATATTCGATTGTACCTAAATCGGTAACATAAGGGCCAACGTCATCATCACCACTACCATCATCAGAATTATCCACATGTTGTTTTAAACTAACAATAAATTATTTGAAATTAATAAACGTATTGTTTACTAGGGTGATTTCATTTATACGTACGGTTCGTATTTGTTGGGCATTGTTATCGATTTATTTGTGCTATATACCATAAAAATACTAATTATCACAGTGTTTCTTTTTATTACTTATAATTAACCTTTAAATCAATTTAAAAAATTTATTTTGGACGATATTTTCGTTTCGCTGCTGTCAAAAATTGTAAAAATTCTTTCTCAAATTCCAGTGTTGCCAAAATTTTCAACCATCACAAATTCAATTTTTTTTCAAATAAGCACTACAATCAATACATAAAATAATTATTAACTCAATTTTACTATAGAATGTTTTAAAACAATTACATTGGAGAGTATTTTGGAAATAATTGGTGATTGTGGATTAAAATTTCCTTTTCTCAACGATAAATTTTGGTATCCGGCAACTTTGCAATACAGTACAGGAACCACGACACAAATATGGCTGTCAAAAAAGTACCATTACAGTCACTAATTACATACAGTACCGCAATTGTATGGTTTAATGTGTTAGAGAAAGAAAGCAAATTTTCGAACCGACATGGCGGCATTTGTGTGTGTGCGCTGAAAAAGTGCTTTATCGTACTATAGCCACAAAATTTCAAATGCAGGTGTCCCACGTGAATTTTTTAATATCCCGCGTAATTTCAAAACCAACATGGCAGAAATTGCGGTACTGTCAAAGACAATACAATGACAGTGTTAATACATTATATGTATGGAGTGTAGAGGCAAGGAGGATCATCTTCATACGATTTATTTCTACAAATTGTCCAAGGATTTGTTAACAATTAAGATGGCGCTGGTGTTGTCAATTGACTAAATGTGAATAAAGCTCCAATAATTATTAGAGTGAGACAGAATTAAACGAAGAAAGATAGACATCCGCTTTGTAAAGGCACTATTGTCAAAAAATTCATTACTTGATTTTAAAATGAAATAAAGTTGGAGATACCATCTAGTATATCAAAGTTTTGAGTCGAAATGTTTCTTCGTTTAATTGTCTTACTCTAACAATGATTGGAGCTTTATTCACATTTAGTCAATTGGCAACACCAGCGCCATCTTAATAGTTCACAAATCCTTGGACAATTTTTATATATGGAGATGATCCTCCTTACCTCTACCCTTCATAGGTACTATTTACAAAAAATGGCGGCAAATTTGAAAGAAGATTTCATCAGTAGACCAAAATACCAAAACATTTTTATTGCATTGCTCATGTAGCAATGTAGAATAACATAATTTTACAGTAAACAAGATCAATAATAATAACATTGGTAAATGTAGTGAAATATTCGGTTATAGTGAAAAATTTTCATTATTTAATATGCCAGATGTTTAAAAATAAAGTCAAAATTTTAAGATTTTTTTTTAAACAAAAGAAATATAAATTGTATTCCAGTTTGTTTTTAATTTCGTATTTTCAAGCTACCGCTTCAACCTCCATTGGCTGGTCTCCAACATTTTCCGCCTTCTTTTTTTTCTTCTTTGCCGATTTCGGATTGGCAGAACTGTTCAATAATACTTTCAATTCTGGTGATGTAATCGAATATTCTGATTGATATAAATCTGTATCAATTGGTAGGCCAGTGATTTTATGTGGACCATTTGGCATCAATAGTACAGTAAATTTGAAATGGGCCACATATTCACCTGGTTTCTCATATAGTACTTGGAACGGTTCAATCAATTTATTTTTAACACATTCAACAACACCCATTTTAGCTTTTGTCTCCTCTTGGAAACTACGCAAATTAAATGGCATATTACCATGTTTCGTTCGTACTTCCGTATAAAACATTCTAGATGCTTTCAATTTCAATTGATAGATCTCATCGGTTTTTTTATAGATCGATACACGTGTATCACCTTCTTTACCAACACCATCACCAGTACTAATCAATACATCCATTGCATATACTTCGAATTTATCCAATTCGAATTTTTCATGTTCTTTCTTTTGTGCATCATTTGGATTTTGTATAATTGTTTTCTCACCATCGATTTTAAATTGTTTCAATTGATGACTCAACATACCCTCAACTGGTTTACATTTATATGATTCAGCTACTTTTTGTACTACATCAGTGATTGCATATGTTTCATTGCCTGGTTTTAATAATCTTAATGCAGCCTGTGATGCATAGTATGCTGCCAATATTACATCAGCTTTACGGCCTGTTAATTTATTCTCTTTTGTTACACCCAAGACAATTGTGTGGGCTACCACGGCTATAAAACCGTCCACATGGGCGCCAAGATCCCTACAATAAAACATTCAACATTAGAGATGATTTTTCTTTTTTGAAAATAATCATATAAAAAAATAGACAGAAATCAGTGTAGTTTTCTAATCATTGTAGATCAGATGGATCAACTGGAGGTACAAATAACTTCATCATGTAAACGATATGTTTTGATACGTTATCAATACATGTGTGAATTATCATGAGATACTTACACTTTGACCATATCACCATTTTTAAGGATGTAATCGGGCTCACCGGGTACAGGCGAAAAGTGACAAATACAATTATTGACGGAAATACATGTGGGGAAAGCGATACCTTTCTTCAATTCTTTTTCTTTCTTGAAGACTTTACTGGTTTCTTCAATCAACAATTTATCACCATATTCACAGATTTCTCTAACTGAACTATCTGCCGTACATTTCTCAAGTACCTGTTTTAATACCCCTTTACAAATATACAAAGAAAAAACAAGAATTAATCAATGCAAATTTACGATATCAACAACCACATGGTGTGTTACTTTGACCACACCATATGGGCTATTATTAGTGTTTTTAATAAATATTTTATATATTGTAATATTGTAAATTAATTTTTTGTATTTTATAGACTTACTATTTACAATTTCTGCTGCCATATTATACTTGGTAACAACCAAGTCTTCGGCAATAGTTTTCTCATCAACTTTATCGTCCGCCATGTCGTCAAACTTTCATCTCTCGCGTCAAACAAGTTAAATTATCTTTATAATATTGGTAGACATGCTAAAATACCAATCGAAATTTCGCAACAATATACAACCACATAATGTACCAAACAAAGACAGCGTTATTAAAGTATATCGTTGATGTCTATAATTACTACACATGCGTATATATTTCCAGCGGTAAATTTAAATTACAACGTTTTCTTTATTACATTTATTTGAAATTAATTCATTTCAACATCATCAACATTGAATTTTAATCGAATAATTAAAGTAAGTGGTGATGTAGTATCAGCTACCATTATATCCGAACCATCTTTCAGTCCTAATTCGGTTAATGTTTTATTTAAATTGTCTCTAGTCCGTTCTTCTATACTTTTTATTGTTGAAATATATAAAGTTTTATTTTTACCATCAATTACAGCCGTAAGTCCCGGATTTTTCATTTGATACAATTCATCATTGCATAATTTCTCAATTAGATCGCTTAATTTCATTCGTTCTGGTTGATTAATATTTAAAGTTTGTGGTGTTTGTGAACATACTAAACAATAATCTTTACGTTCAGCTGTATACGTATACGTATAAATACCATCAACATCATTGAATACCATATAATTATTTAATGGTAAACAACAACTTGTTGCTATTTTGAAAACTTCCGTTGCACAAATACCGGCAATAACAGCATTTGTTGATGCTACAGCTGGTATAATATTTTTAACAACACCCTGTACTAATCTATAAGTAATACCGGTGATATTAAATTGATTTGCACGTTCTATTGATTTCTCATAGATCCAAGTTATGTGTTGTGTATCATCTGGATCTAAGACGCAATTAAAAGGATTTTCTTTCGACCACAATACTGCTTTAACATATTCGATACAATGTTCGGGTAATCGTGGTGTATTTGCAATTGTACATAGAGGATAACTGATTTGTGGTGGATATAAATCGAGGGTGCATTCAATACAAGCACTATTGCCCGGTACGATGACTCTAGCGTTACCTTTAAAACCCTCCGTACCTAAAAATTAAGACGTTAATAATTTTCAATTATTACTATTGGATTATACCTCCATCAACTATAGGGATTATCGTGCTATTATCAAGCACACCATCTTCATAATTCAACATCGATATAATCATTCCGTTAATCCAACGTCTAGCCACAATCGAATCTAGACCACAAACAATAATATGAAAAGTTCGATAGAACGATTCATCGTAATCTTGTATTTTACAAAAGTGCGGTGTTACTTGACAACCAGGTATACGTTGATTTATAAAAGCTGCAGCCACTTGTGCTTTACTTAAACCAATATCTTTCTGTCGAAATAAAAATTGTCGATTTAAATTTGATAAATCGATTGTATCCATATCGATGACATGTATTTGTTTGAAACCTAATAGTGCCAAATTTTTCAATAGTTCACAACCTAAACCACCAGCACCAATCACCAATATTTTACATGATGTTACAATAAAATCCATTATTTCGGGTGATGGTTCGAATTCGGGGTGACAAAATGGACCTGGTCGTTCTAAGATTTTACGTAAATGTGTCCAACGTTTCTGGGCATTGTCCTGTCGCTGTTGTTGTTGTTGTGATTTACTCATTTTTTAATTATTTTTCAATTATAAAAACCTTGCACAAAAATTATAATTAACCTAACAATTGAATTGAGTGATTGAATTTGACAAATATGAATTCCAGTTTTGCCAACTGTCATAAAAGAAAGTCCACCGATAATGCTAAGTACACACCGGTATCGTCTACAGATTTTATTAAAATTCTTACAAAAAATCAATATTTATTATTACATTTGACTATTACTTACTATAATTATTACTTTTTAATTTTTATAAATAGCAAAAATTGATTTTATCAACTTTACGCATTAGCTATGATTTCAATAGGTGTATTTGCGCCTTAACGAGTCATAAATGTCTTATTTATTTCGAATAGAATCCGTTAGATGCCGTTTATTTTCAGTTGTACGGCAGTTGTTTTATTGGATTTTAATTTAGTTCAATTATACAATAATTAATAGAATTTCCTCATTTTTTTCTAATTAGTAATTATAGTAATTATTGTATTATGACTGGTGATAAAGATGAGAAAATTATCCTGTTTAAATCTAGTGAAAAATTAATAAATTACGTTGATAATCGATCATGCAGTAAACCAGCAAGTAGAGTAAGTTAATTAATTTATATAATAAACAAAATGTATTTTAATTTAAGAATTACGATAGTTTTTTTATTGTTATTTCATAATAACAATGATCTTTACGCAGAATTCTAATGATAATATTCGAAATTATCGATTTTTTTAAGGTTATGTATGGGCTGAACACGTAAAATCATCTTAGCAAAATGTCTAAATAATTAACATTAATAATTAACAAATTAATGACAGAAAGAGATAGAGAGATGGTGTAAGCTACGACTTATGTGCCATATCAAAAGCCATGACTTGTATATATTCAATTGAAATATTTATTTATTTTTAATCTGATAAGGATATGTTTGTTTAAAATATTTGCATTGATTATACTTATTTTTATTACACAATCAAACAAAATAGTTTCAACGACTAGAATTTAATAATGGATTAATTTTATTCAACTCTCTTATAAAAGCAACAAAAAATTATTCCAATCACTAGTTTCCAACAATTTTACAAAACTTGTGCATATATTTACACTGAATACTGTTATTAAATATTACGGTTGGTTGATTATATTTACAAATTCAGCCTTTGTACAGTGACCTAAGAGATCTTTAATGTTTAACATTCAAATTTCGAAAAAATTTTAAAACAAGAACTCTTCCAGTCAACGATTTTCAAACAAATTGAAAAACGTAGAGAGAAAGTTTACGTATCTATCGTTTTTTTTGCACGCTCTTGCACTTGTAACAGTAATAATATTAATTGTTTTTGTAGTAATTGTGTATGTTTTTTGTGCTTCTCCAACATTAGAGTCATCTCTATTTTTAGATAATTAATAAATTACATATTTTAATACAATTCTATTAAAACTACAACAACACTCGTTAGATGATTGTGTTAAGTATAATTTGTGATTTTCTATTTGAAAGCGATTCCAAATTTAATTATAAATTGGAGAAAGGGATGTGTTTTGTAATTTCCACAATTAAAAAGTTATTTGCTGTTGTAAAAGGTGTTTTAATTACGATTTGACGTGCTAAATGGAAACGCTTAAATTATTTTGTTAATTGTCCTTTATTATTTAAAAAAATATTGATTTTTTGTTAGCTTTTTATTATTTCTCTTACAGTCGAAAATTTGGCACTGCTTTGCATGAATTAAACAAAATTGGATTAAGAGAGATTGTGTGGCGATAAAAATGACAAATTCACAGGTGAGTTCTGCTTGTATTTAAAGAATTGCATGTTCTAAATAATTGATTGATTTATTAATGCAAAATTAGTAAACTTTGCTAGATTTTTATATAATTTGAATTTTTATAGCAACAACTTCCGGTTAGTTTTTAAATTTGTAAAACGACAATTGAATTAATTAAAAAAAATTCAAGTAATTCATTATTTTTCTAGTCTTTGTAATTGACCCTTTCATTCTCAACCTTTTTATCATTGTATTTAATTTAACTTAATTTCGTCTACTTAAAGTAGCAGAAATTGAGTTATTTCCATCGTAAACGTTTAGTCAAAGGTTCTGTAGACGAAAAAAAAAACACAATTTTTTATATATATTTAAGATTTATCTCTTATCAATCGATTTTAAATCAATGTCTCATTCGATAATTCCCGATTATTGTATTTGAGTTGATGTTGTTGAGTAATAAACGTTAATAAAAAAATTGAACCATGTTTCAATGGTCTCAATCTGAGAAGGTAAATGTTGATTGTTTAATTGAACGATTTGTAATTTTATAATTTATTTTAAATTGATACTTTTTCTTGTTATGAAAAAGGTGTGGTTTCGTGGGGTACGCAGTTCAAAATTTCGACACGTCTATGGGGAGCCAGCAAAACGTGAAAAATGCTACGATAATGTGAATATAACGAAAAATGCACACGATTCACAATTTTGTGCTGTTAATCCGAAATTCGTGGCAATTGTTACGGAAGTTGCAGGCGGTGGTGCCTTTATTGTCATTCCAATCAATAATGTAAGCCTTTAAAAATCATTTTTTTCTATTTTGCTTCTATAATAGCGTTGTTGAGTTAACAAAACGAGTGCTTTAATACCCTGTTAACGTACTCCTTCTGTGTAGGACAGACTATTTGTCGTAGTCTATCCTTCAGTTTGGTTGATACAAAATTTTGATTCAATTTATTATTTATTATTGCCACTCACATTTGTGGTAGTTTCTGTATTTAAATGTAAAGAGGAAGTTGAAAAGAAAAAAATAATTGAACAATTTTAAAATGTCGCGTTAGTTAATACCAACTACCACCTGTCGCGAAATTCCCTAAATTTCAAGGGTTCATTTTTTTATTAAAAAATGGTGCAAAATAGAAAAATAGCACAAAAAAACTCGTTTCAGACCTTTTAAACTTGCTTTCGTACAGGAAACTCGTTTTTTAATTTACTATTTTATAAATTATTATTGATTTTATCTTTATTTAAAGACGGGTCGTTTGGACTTTAATGTAAGCCGAGTAACAGGCCATACTGGTCCAGTTTTAGATATTAAATGGAACCCGTTCAATGATAATGTGATAGCGTCATGTTCAGATGATTGTACAGTTGAGTTTATTTTCTTTATTAATTATCTTTTAGTATAATTAAATTGATTATTTTATAGATTAAATTATGGCATATACCGGATAGTGGATTAACTATGCATTTAACCGATTGGATTATGGAATTACAAGGGCATAAACGACGTGTAGCGTATATTGAATGGCATCCAAGTGCTGAAAATATTCTATTTAGCGCTGGATTTGATCACCTTGTACACATTATATTATTTCTAATTATCATTACAATTGTTTTTTATTACATTTAATTTATTACAGGTGATTGTTTGGAATATTGAAAAGGGTTATGCTGTAAATGTAATCGATTGTCATCCAGATGTTGTTTATTCATTATCATTGAATCGTGATGGTAGTCTATTGGCGACAACTTGTAAAGATAAAAAATTGAGAGTAATTGAGCCACGAACTGGAATTGTTAAATCGGTAATCCTTGGTTATTTTACCATAAAATTTTTCTATTTCTTGTTGTT
The DNA here is from genome assembly GCA_037464815.1 of Mylabris variabilis. Classification (NCBI taxonomy): domain Eukaryota; kingdom Metazoa; phylum Arthropoda; class Insecta; order Coleoptera; family Meloidae; genus Mylabris; species Mylabris variabilis. The sequence goes on along the minus strand of JAZBGW010000620.1, from coordinate 10,320 downwards.
ATAATTATTAGGAAGGTGTTTGTCATACTGGTTCGAAAGCTAGTAAAGTCGTTTATCTTGGTAATAGTGGTCGTTTGTTAACTACAGGTTTTTCACGACATTCCGACCGTCAGTATTCAATTTGGGATGAGAACAATTTGAATAAACCTTTACAAATTGATACAATTGATAGTTCATCTGGTGTTGTATTTCCATATTATGATTATGATACGAATATTGTTTTTCTTGCTGGTAAAGGTGATGGGAATATTCGTTATTATGAAATTACCGATGAACCACCATATATCCATTTTCTAAATCAATTCATCTCAGGAAATCCTCAAGTAAGTTTAGTCAATTCAGTAAATTTTTTGTGCCTCCGTCCGGAAATACTCACTTTCCATATCTCAAAATCGTCCGGAAAATGGCAAATGGCTCATTACATTATTACATTACATTACATCATTAAGCCGGAAAATTTTTGGTGACTTTTTATGTTCATGGGTTGGTGATTTTGCCATTTTGCCAATTCTATTTGTCAAATGTTTTTGAATATTAATAAAATATTATAAATTTTCGATCTAGAACTTACCTTAGAACATAAATATAATTAAAATAGCTTACCTTAGCTTTTAAATATTAGTGTAAACGAATTTAGAAAATTATTTAATACAATTTAAAGTTAAAATGAGAAGAAAAAAAAAACAAATCTATTAATCGTAATAATCTCTGATGGCGTGTGATATCTTGATTTTAAATTGAATTTATCAATGTTGCCAACATACAAAAATCTCTAACATTAATTTTTGAGTAAATAACAATCTTATTTTATTTTTAAAAAATTTACATAAACGAACACAAAAAATCTTGTGTATCAGAACTATTATTTGTCTTTAAAGTTTTCATAATTTAGGATTTACTCAATTATTGCTGGAACATCCTAAATTTGAAGAGTGTCTAGAGTGTGGTAATATTGCAAGATAGTAATGGACATAGATCTAGTATTTATATAGATCGCGCTTTCCCTAGTTTTGCTTATAGCGCCTAGCGTATGAACAGTTTAGGCAACACAATAAATATCTCGTAGGAAAAATTGAAGTTTTCATGTAATTTGATTGAAAAAACATTGATTGTAGATTCATTAAATGGCAACCAATACTTTTAATCCCAAGTTCTTCAATAAAAATAAAACTTTATATTTATGAATAACTGTTTATTAGTTTTTAGAAACATTTTGAAAATAACAGCAGCCTGGTTTAGTTTTCTAATACATTATTTCTCCTACTAGTAGTAATTTGGGTTGCCTATTTATGTTTGCCTCAGAATTCCTAGTCAAGGCGCTATCTATATCTACATACTAGATCTATGGTAATGGATGTCTCCGCTAGGATATGTAGCGGAGGGAAATTAAAAATTCTCAACAAGAAAAAAAACGATTCAATTAATATAATCTGTTATCCGATAACTTGATTGTAAATTTAACGTGTCAATGTTACCAACATATAAAAATCCCCAATATTAATTTTTGAGTAAATTATTTTATTTTATTTTTATAAAATTTACTGCTTTTGCGAGTACGAGTACGGCTAACGCCTCGTCCTGCAACACGCACTCGTACCCACAAACGCTTAGTTTATGTCCTTGTGATTCAAATAACAATTTTTCAATTTTTGTATAGCGTGGATTAGGTTTAATGCCGAAACGTGGCTTAAATACAAATCAATGTGAAATTTTCCGTTTTTATAAATTGCACGCTATACGCGGTCTATGTGAACCAATTAGTATGATTGTACCGAGAAAAAGTGATCATTTCCATAACGATCTATATCCGGATACGGCTGCTGCGAAACCGGCAATATCAGCACAAGAATGGATTAAAGGCATTAATGCTATGCCATTGTTAGTCTCTATGAAATCAGGTATTATATATAAATAAAACTTGTTTACTTGCTAAATTATTGTTTAAAAAAATAATTTAAAGTAACTACAGATATGCCTGTAACGGCATATAAATCGACGCGTATTCAAAAAACTATAATTGAACCAATTAAACCGTCTTTGGAGAATAATAAGAAGAAATTTGCATTCTTATCAACGGAAACTGTACCGGATTATCGACCAAAAGATTTAATTGAACAGAAACAACAGAAAACTACAACGAATCAAACAACAAAATTTCAACAATTACAACAGAAATTTGGAGGACATATTGAAAATCACAACAATAATAACAGCGATAATACTAAAGAAAATAATTTGCTTATCGATAATTTTACTAGTGAACACGAGGTTTGTAGATTTGTTTAATTATTATGAAATTTTAATAATGTTTCAACAATTCTAGATTCGTGTTGCTTTCAAAATGCAATCGGATGAAATTAGGAAATTACGCAAACAATTAACGAATAGCGAACAACGGATAAAAGAATTAGAGGAGCAAATTAAGCAATTACAAAAATAATTTCAAGTTTTCTCTATATTTATAAGATAAAACAGTTCTTTTTTTTTTATAATGAATCAAGCTTTGTTATTTCGTAGCAAATTGTGATATGTGAACATATTTAAACAACAAAAAAACAAATTCTAAAAAAAGCTTCGCTCAAATTTAAACTTATCAAACGAAATTGTTGCTATTTTTGTAGTCAATTGCTATTCTGCACAACTATTTCGCTATACGAAACCTAAAACTCCTAATAGTTGGCGAGCGATTCGAAAAATATTTCAAGGATTTATAGAAGAGTACAGCTAGGTGCACGAAAAAGGTAACGACAGTTTTGAGGCTAATTTTTGATAAGTATTTATGATAAGTAGAATGGGACCGGTGGGAATGTTTCGCATTTTTTCTAAAATGCAATGGAGAAAAACGAGAAAAATCAATGGTGGGAGGATCTTCGAGTCGTTCTGAGTTTGGCTCGTTTTGGAAAATCGCGACCTTGTCCAAAACGAGTGTTTTTTGGCTAACTTAGAAATAAGCCATGAGCTTCTAATTTTGCTAAAACAGTCTCTGGGTACTATTCTAAATATTTGAAATATTTTTCGAATTAGTCGCTAAATAATGGGAGTTGCCATAAGAACTTTTGGTTTTAGGTGAATCACCCGGTATACTCGTTTAAATTTGTTAAAATATCCGCTTACATCACACATTTGATTATTTCAATCTCTTATAATTTGAAGAGACGACAAATCAAATTTTTTAATTTTACCAAACAGTATTATTGGTATTACCATTAATAGAAATTCCAAAAAATAATAATAATAGAATTTTAATGTTTTAAAACAGGTTAATATATTGTGAATGTTTAATGAAATTTTATGCTTTTGTACCTTTATATTTTTGCAATTTTAAACGTATTTTAATTCAAATAATAAACAGAAATCTATCCACTGGTATCAATATCAATATTAGTCGACATATCAGCATCCTCGTCATCTTCCTCTTCACCTTCCATCTCATACAAGCGTATCTTTCGTCGATTTTCCGATAAGACAATACCAACTTTACGGCTACCGGATACAGCAAATTGTGATACAACCATACCATCGATTGTTTTAAACAATTTCGGTTGTAAATTTAATGCGTCTATATTACAAATTTCTGGATATTCTAAAATATCTTGTTGCAAAATTGATAAATTTGTAAATTGATTAAAACTCGAATAGAACGGTAATTGATACAAAATATTCGATTTTGTATCATTGTCTTGTAATAGAACAGATAGTGTAGTATTTGAATAGAATTTTAAATCGAGAATTTTACAATTTTCAAAATTGAAATGTGCTGCTTTTAAACAAACCGGTTTCGTTTCGATTTTCATTAAAGAAATTCGATCAAATTTCGTTAGAAATCCAGCAAAAACATCCTCTTTACTCGAATTAATTTGTGTGATTTTAAAATCGTTAATATTGATGAAACACGGAATAATTTCGACGAATTGAAATTGTTCTTTTATCACAAATTCAGGCATTGAAAACAATTGTTCAATACTATAACGTAAATGTTTGTATTGTTGAATTAACGACATATTCTCGTAATGTTTAATAATATTCACATCATCTTGTAGACAACGATTTTGTAACAAGAAATTCGTCCATTTATTCTCTTTCATATTCGGTGGTATCTTTAATGGGGCATCATTTAAATATTGCCCGATACGTTCCATTAAAAATGATGAATTCTTAGCACCGATATTATCGAAATTTTGTAAAAACTCAGCAATATAAGCTAATTCTTGTTCGGTCATTTTCGGTATATCATTTGGTAATGTTTCTTCAGATAGATTAATAATTGCCACATATAACCAACGAAAGAATGCTTTATAATCGATTATCGATTGATTGATAATCTCTTGCATTTCACCACATTTTATCAAAAAACTACTACTTGATTGGATTGAATCCGTAATTGCTGATTCCGATAAGCCTAAAATCTACAAGACTAATTAATTATCAACAAATTGTTATAATAGTTATTTATACAACTAGTGTGTTATGGGGCAAATAATTCACAAGAGAAAAAGTTTTTTGAGTGAACCGAGTGAACCATAAAACATGATTTGTTTACAATATTTTGTCCAACACCGAATAAAACCATTTTTATTATTCTAAACGGTTACAATTATTTTTTTTTGTTATTATTAATTCCGATATTTCTAATTTACAATAAAATTGAAAATTATAAGCACAAGTTGTGCTTATAATTTTCAATTTCTACAAATTTAATACTGAAAAAATCGAAAAATAAGTACGAAAAAGAATTACAGCAGTTTAAAAAGTCGATGGATACAAGTGGTGTAAAAGAAATTAATGAGGAAGAATTTTTAAAAAATGCACCTGATTCGGATTATTTAATCCATAAGGTACGATATATCCAATAAAATTGATTTCTAATAATAATAGCGAGTTAGATTCATTATATTCATAACACACTAGTGAGTTAAGAGATACTTTACTGATCTAAAATCGATTAAATTATGGTGTCATAACACAATGGTGTTGGATAAAAAAAAAAATGAACGGCTTACGGTCGAATTTCGACCACTAATTATCAATAAATTATTGTAAAATAACTTACATTAAAACGATAATCGAATCGTGCCATTCCTCGTAATTCAGCTAGATGATAAGTGATATTTTGTACATATTTTGTAATACATATTAATAATAATTTCTGTATACTTGAATAACTCATCTCAATTGTTTGTCCGAATTTCTCTAAACCTTTCTTTGTTAGATCAGTTATTAAAAATTCACGCATCTCATCCGAACAAATACCAAACATTAATAAATCAAGAAAATCAGCAGTTACACCACCTTCAGGTACTTTATTTGCATATTTCGATAATTTATTATCCATTTCTAATAGAATATTCTCCCATGTTTCTGTAATTGTTGTAATTGTACTTGATAGACAACTAATTAATGACATTAATTTAATCCATTTTAAACCAATTGCAAATAATTCTTTCATATGTGTTTGAAAGATTGCCGAATCAAGTAGAATAATTGAAATATTTGTATCGCAATCATGTACAGTGATAAACATTTGATTTAAATCTTCATTTAAATGTATATTTTTAATTGAACATTTTCTACCTAAATACGATGTTATATCTAATGTTGTACATGGGAAACATCCGAAAATTTCTATATGAACAAAACCTTCATTACAACCGATTAGTAACAGATTGAAATCGGTTTGTTCTTGTAATAGAATTGATTTATGTGGTTCATCATTCGAATTTGAATCTTCATAGGCTTTTGATCTTAAATCAGCTAGATATGTTGTCGAATAATCCTAAAAATCTACCAATAAAAACCAATTAATTAACAATAAAATTTCTTACAATATTATTAATATAATTGGTAATATTCGAATTATTCTTCTCTTGTATCCAACAAATATAAGTGATATCAGCTTCCATGGTAATAGAATGTAAAACAGTCTTATCTTCAACTTTTATCAATAGAATTTGACCTAAAATAATTGTATAAGAATTAAATTTCACGATGATGATTATATTGATTATATTTACCGGTACTGTAAGCTACGGCGATAATTTTACCATCCGGCCGCCAAGCGATACCTTTCACTGTTACACCTTCCTTTGGGGGGCTCAAATTCCAAGCTTTCGTCCAAGTTAAACGATGCAAAGCCACTTCTCCTGTTCAATACAAAACAATGATTGTTATAAATAAATGTTAAATCGAACCTTTAATATTGGATAGGGCGACCAAGTCCATTCGATCACTCCATACCATCGACGTAATTTCACTGGCAACATTTCGTTCTTCCAGTTCTTTTATTGCAATTGTTGTCATTTTCAGGGGCGATTTTCGAAATTGTTTCGCCTGAAAAAATTTTTGAAATAATTTGAGGTTATGTTCAATAATTAGAGGTTAGACATGCGCAGAACTTGACTTTGATATAATCAAAAATATTGCCAACTATGCAAAAAATTCAAACTATAGTTAAAAATTTATTTTAATTTTTTTTACATTTAATAACAAACAAGTAAAATAAATCGTAGTAATTGTATACGTTTTATTGTTGAATTATTTTAAATCGAGATTTTCTAGTGTCCAGCTATTCGAACTACTGGTAGATTCAAAATATGACAAGGTACAGTCATGCGTACATGAAAGCTTCATTTGTTTCAAAATTGGCGCGTTATCCAAATTTGATATTATAAAAAAATGAGATTAAATTTTAACAATAAATACTGCAAACTTCTCGAAGATTCCTTATTAATTATTATTAATAAGTGCATCTTTCCCTGAAATTAAAAAAAAACATTGATTATCTTACGAATTTATGAATTAAACATGCATTCTAAAAGAAAACTTACAAAGGTCAATACAGAGAAAACGAAGCATTTTAGTCGTCTTTAAGAGATTTATTACATTCCACTATACTTCTATTAATCAATACATTAATAAACAATAATAATAAAAAATAAAAAAGTGCTACATTCTGTTACAAATCAAATATGATGCTAATATAGAAACATTAATTAAATAAAAGTTATATGGAATACATGCATTTATTATAAATTTAACGTATACTCAACATCTCTATTATTTAACGTTACCTGCAAATTTGATTTCGTCGAATGCTTTACGTGCCCTTTTCAATTCCTCATTCATTGTTAACAAATCTTTAACTCGAGCATACTTTCGTGGGTCTTTTCGAACTAAAAATACAATATCTTCAACTTGTACACGTCCAGTTCTACCAATTTCCATTGCCCTACAATATCATAATTATGTTTTCTTTTTAACCAATAGATTAGTTGTTTAATAACAGACTTGTGTGTCATTTCTGTTATAAATTCAATAACTAAATCTTCAATAATATCAACACTTTCCGTATAAGGATTTTGATCATCACCGAAACCATACATCATACAACGTAATTCTTTACTAAATAATCGTTTTCTGCCTGCACTAGCCAGGACAAGGGTTGTATCAGCCCCATCGTCTTCCTCAAACTGAAAATTAAAATGTTGACATTGACCATTTTTAAAGAGATTTTTCAAATATTACCTGTTCGAAATTCTCATCAGGAGCTGCCATTTCGTCTAAAATTATTAAAATAAATCCACTTTTAAACTTTTGCTGTTACTTGTAGAAATTTAGGTTAGAAATCAACGTTGTCAAATTCTAAAACGGTTATTCTAGAATTCCGTAAAAATGCCTTTGATTCAAATATTTTATCAGACTTTGAGGAATTAACAGCAAGCTGACAACATTGCAGATTTAATACGACATCTCTTGCAGGACAACCAAACTACCCATATATGTGGTGTCCCAATCAAAATGCCCAGATTTTGGGTGCTAGATTTAAAAAAAATCACCGTTAAAACATAATCCAACTTATATATTTAGTGATCAACAAGTCAATTTTTCAACAGCCTTCTTCGCAGACAAAATAACATCATTAACTCCAACACCGTAATATGACGAGCCACATAACGATAAAGGTAATTTATGTGTTGCAATATATTCTTCAATTTTTGCCATATTCTCATTATGACCGACTGTATATTGTGGTAAACAATTCTTCAATATATTCACTTTATATTCAACGGGTTGCGTTTTGATTTTTAAGATTTTTTCAATTTGTTCTAATGCTATCTTTAATAAGTAATCCTCATCGGGATTATTACCGAAATATTGTTCAAACCAATAACCACCCATCATAACAGTTAACACTGTTCCTTTACCGTTAGGAAAACAACAACTATCGTAAATAACACCAAGGATCGGTAGTTGTTCTTTCGGAGCTACCAGAAAACCAAAAGCATCATCTTTTATGTAGTTATCATTGTAGAATAGATTGATCACACCGACGGAAACGTTTTTAATGTTAGCTAATAATTTTGCCAATTGTGGATGTTGATTTTCTAACAATTTCGATAGATGTCCAGCTGATATTGTACTAATTAAATGTTGTCCTGTTTGTGTCTTGTCATTTAGAAATAAATCAACACGATCATCATTGAATTCAATTCGAGTACACGGCGAATTTAGTTGGATTTTTACGCCATTTTCAACGATTCTATCAGTTAGTGTTAATGGTAAAGTTTCACAACCATTCGTGAATGAATAAATGTTCCATTTCTCTGATTTTGATCGTTCTATCAATTTTGAAATACAGTTTTGTGTATGTCGTTTTTTAAAGAAATTCCTCAACATTCCCATGGAGATACTGCCATATTTTTGTTCGTATTCAAATAAATGTTTCAATAGAAAGTTAACGCTAATCTCTTTAGAATTACCGGCACAAATACCACAAATTAATGGACTTATTAGATAATCAGCAATTTCTTCACCAAATCGACGATTAACAAAACTATAAATCGATTCATCTTTAACAATTCTCGGTTTTGTTTTTAAATCATTCAATAATTGTAAAATTAACGGTTTTGTAAAGGGTTGTTGTTGTTGAAATAAAGCCCAGATTGATGTTGGTAGTAAATGTAATTGGTGATTTGCATAAATCAAACGATTCTTTGCAGCCGGATGATTTATCGATATTGGAACGATTTGTTGATCCAATTGTAAATCTTCAATCATTTTTAATGTGTTATAACCAGCTTCAGTGTGTGGTCGAATTGTTCTAGGGCCTTGTTCAAATAAAATACCATTATTGTGTTTGTATGATTGAATCCAACCACCTGTTCGATTAGATGCCTCAATTATAGAAATCTTACAAGGGGGTGGTTTTTTTAATAGATAATAAGCAGCTGATAGACCACTTAAACCACCACCTAATATAATTTTAGTCATTTTATGTTGCAAAAAAACACAACTAAACAAATTAACCGAAAATTATTTTGACGTGTAGAAAAAGAGGTTATGTTTACATTTTTATTTGCTTATAACCAACGATATTATACTTAACAAGGATAGCTAATCCCTATTCTGCAGTGCTGTTAATTGATACACGTGACGCAACTCGTTGTTAGGGCTTTCGACTAAAATTAAATACGTTTTCGTCTGTTATTTTAGTTTATTTTTATTATTAGTTATTAGCAGTTGTGTTAAATCTTTATAGATTACTTAATTACTAAATAATAAAACGACGAAAAATACAGCAGCAACAAAGGAAATGAGAAAAAAATGAAAATTCCAAGATGATTTATTATAAATTCTAATTAAAAATTAAAATACCTTTTAAATCAATAAAGATGGATTAAATAGGTAAGCATTAAATACGGTAATATTTAACAAAATAATTGATACAATATTAAAACAATACTGTTTTTGCTTAAGCTTCAATTAATTTCGTATTAGTTTACTTTTATAACCTCAATCTGTGTATTTCTCAAATGTTTGTTTACTACTATATATGTGCAATGTTGTCATGATCAACTTAGAAAATTGCTGGTATAAGTCACTGTTGCCTTAGAATCGAAAAAAACTCTTAATTCAAACTCTTTTTCACTTAAAATTATTATAAAATAACTAGCGCAAGAAAATTGTAGAAATAAAACTAGTTACGAATTTATTTTTTAAACAATAATAATAACATATTTTTTTCTGTATTATTTATTTATTAGCTTTCTCAAATTACATATTAAAAAAATTTACAATATTAGATAACGACTAAAATTTCTCTAAATACTATATTTGATATGATAATGCGACTTGTGTTTGAAGAAATGTTTTAAAAGTGGCAACATTGAAGATGTTATTTGTGACGTAGTAGCGAGCGCAATTTGACCTTCACGCTGACAAAAAAATGCTTGATTTAGCTATCCTTGTTAAGTATAATATCGTTGCTAACAACTAAGGCCGCGTTCGTTTTGGACGCTTACACGCTTTCAGCGCTGTGAGCGC